>CM067376.1:41449133-41704133 GCA_034510155.1 Eucriotettix oculatus | reverse complement strand
GTTTTGCTTTATGGACTGCGTCCAGAGACGGATGCTGCCTAAATTTATAATTGTATTTATTGGGCCAATTGCATAATAAGATTACTTATACATAATACTCCTAATCTGAAGATAATCATTGTCCTTTAAAATGCCCATACCCCTGAAAGAAAGAAAAGAGAAGCACTACCAGAATTATATCAACTTAACACTTCACTTCACTTTGGATTTAACATTTAAATTCGACTATACCTATATGCTGTTGGGGTTAGCCACTTCACAAGTTTTCTGAGATTTGTCCTAAATTTATTTTCCTAAGAAGTATTTTATCCGAAGACTCCCACAAGTAAATTATTCCAGACGTTTATAGTCCTATTTAAGAATGAAACTCGCCAACTTTTGTTTTTAAATTTTACTTTGAATTGATGATCTCATCTACCTACATAACTGGGCTTTTGCATTTTGCAGCTAATTCCAATCCATTGTTTTTGCCCCCCGTATAAGCTTTGAATAGCAAATGCAGCCTTGCCTCTCCCTCCTTTGTGACAATAATTCCCAACCTAGCTGTTGTACCTTTTCGTTCCTGTGACTCGCACAAAATTAGCAGCCATTTTCTGAAATTTCTCTAATGATTCTATTCGATTATTTCTATCGGGATCCCAATATGCCAACCCGTATTCATAATTATTTTTAAAAATTTATGTTGTCTATAAATTGGTTATTTCAATTTATTTTTACATAAAAGATGAGAAAATTTTTAAAAGAAATATAGGGTTTTTCAATAAGAGCGGATCGACATTGGAATTAAATAAAGCAAGTTTTGTGTGAGATATTGACTAAATTCTTCTTTTATTTGAAAGGGCATACATGGGCCTAGAAAATAAAAATAAAACTGTTTTATTCCATTTCAACACCGACCCGCCCTTATTGAAAAACCCTAAATATAAGATAATCAGAAAATTTTTAGAGACTCTGTCCGTTGTACTATTGTAACTGCGAAGGAAGAAAATGATAGCAAGAGTAAAAAACTATAATGACAGTACGAAACTTGAGGAAAACAAGTACGAAATAGACAAAAAAAATTGAGATGGCAAAACAATGGTCAAACAGGCTGCTGTATAATTCGTTTCATTTTACGTTACCTTAAAAAAATTTAAAAATAAATATGTTGTAAAGAAATATTTAATAAATGTAGAAAATAAAAAGGAGCAAAATATGCATTTGCTGGTTTTAATGACTTTTATTAGACACTTTGGCTTCACTTAAAATATAGAATATTGTGGTTTAAGGATTCTGAATATACATCCTTAATTAATTGTCTTTCGTTCAGATATAGTAAATATAAATATTACTGTTAGTCTTTATCATGTTATCGTTAAAGGATTTCGTAAGTGTTTCCACTTTCCCATACCACATGAAAAAGGAACATGAACTATGTTGATTGTCCTACTATTTAAGAAAGATTTACGAAATAAAAAATAATTGTGATCGGAAATCTGTACTTGTCATTTAAAATAATTCTTCTCGTGGGAAAGGACACGAGTTAATTTCTGTTGACTGTGCTCGAACTCTCGCTTATGGCAGATAATTTCCATGGGCGAGCGCTGGACGCGTGCCATGCACACGAGCGTTGCTAATCACTTTCATTAAAACACTTGGACATGGGTCTGGAAATAACTGGTTACTGATATCGTCGCCTGCGTCTCAAAATAACTGCTTAATTTGATATGCCACGAGGAACTTCATTGACATATTCTACTACGACGTAGGCGTGAATCACCCCTGTAAACACTCACTTTATTTCCTACTAATCTTATTTAATAAATATTTTTTCCTAATTAGCTTCTTACCTTAAGTTTATTTCCTCTAGTTTTAATTAACGTAAACTAGTTTCATGCAATTTTTCCTTTATTTGTTGTTATTGCGTTCTTCACTTTTTTCTTCAATGTTTATGTATATTGGCTTTCCATTTTCAACCATCGGTCGTTTTTTATTCATTTGTATAATCCCCTATTTATATTTTTCTTTGCATGATTTTAAATATTCTTCATCCTATGGCTCTTTAGCCCGCCATGGTTTCATATATGCATTCATAATTCTTTTATTTATTTATAATCCCTACTTTTACACATATTTTTGTAGTTACTCATTGGACCTTCTAAAGTTCAGTGTTTATAGACTGTAGTTGCAAAACTGAATGTGCGAGTTGAGCTGTCAGCGACAGAATGAACATAGTCAAAACTGATGCAAGGCACTCAGGGATCTTCTCAAATGAACGCACTGCTCAGTGAAGCTGTTCGAACACGTTTAATGTCAGCAGCTAACGAGAGAAAATGTCTCTAGCTCGCAGAGGAACACAAGGTTGGTCCGGTGAATCACGTTGACAGATAGAGGCCTGAGAATTTGGTGAGTACAGCATGAAAGCATGGCACCCACATGCACGAGTGCAACACCTCATGCTGGTGGAGACATTGTTATTGGTTTCCGCCTTTTAATTCGTGTGGAACAATGTCTGTACAGCACTGTATACCTTAGTATGGCTACTGATGAAGTTCATCCAACGGCATTGATGGTTTATCCGCTTGCTTAGGTGGCGTTCACTATCACCTGATCTCAATCAAATTGGACGAGACACTCGACAGATGGATTCACTCCCATTTAATGACAGTCAACTGGACTCAGCTCTTCATCAGGCACAGTGACAAATTCCTCTTACCTATCAACATTGAAGGCATACGGTGATCATGATAATCTAGCTGTCTCACAACACAGAGGTCCCACGTTCGAATCCGGGCATAAACTTGAATGTTCATGTCGTCATTGTCACGAAGACTGGGATTAAGACTGTTGGGGAATCGATACGCTGACCATGTATCGCTCCAAATTTGGAATGTGTCATATAAGATGACAGTCCGCAGTCGACCCGGTGGGCCAAGGCCATGAATGGCCTGCAGAGCCAAGGAAGAAGAAGAATAAGAAGGCTAGAAAACTTGTAGTTATTACAGTTAACATTATTCATAGAATTACTACAATGGTGATATTACAATATCAGGCAATGTGGAGTTAATGAGTCACCAGAACACGTGTTTTTCAGTTGCTCGAGTTTTTCATATGGGAGACGAGCATTAGAAAGCGATATTGGAACTTCAATAACACCAGATAATTTGGTACCCAATATGCTGCTTTCACCTAATACCTGGAATAAAGTAAGCGCATATGCCTCTACAGTAATTCAAAGGTTAAGATATTACGAAAAATAGAGAAATAATAATGTTTAGAGACAAAGAGAGCTTGAAGCTACGACTGCTTCCTGTGAAGTAATGTCTAACGACGGTCCCACAGGAAGATACACACAGTCATCGTTGGAAAGGGAGGTGTTTTTAGTGGGTAGAATCCCACACTACTATCCAGTGCGGACCCTGAGATAGTGTCTTTAGAAGATTTTCACCTGCCCTCGCAAAAAAACAGGCAATACTTACCATATAAAGGATACGCACTAAGCAGCGAATAGAGTAATATAAAAACGATTTTCAACATTCAGCTCTCTTTGACAAATCTTAAGAATCGGTTGACTTCATACAGAAATAAAAATTGCTTACTTAATACACGTTGAATTTATCTTCTTACGTTATATTCAAAAAGTATATGTAAATGTCGATTTGGAGAGGAAGTTGTGAAATGAAGGACCGAGATTGAGGTCAGCTGTTAGGACCAGGGTTGACTAATCCTAAAAGGCAGCTGGCTGCTGTGTGACGTGTTCAGAGCACAGGTGTTCAGGAAATAGATTGAGTCTGCAGGAAGATCAACACTGCATACGATGTATAAATGAGATTCAGAAACAGGACGCCGCAAGAAGACAAGGCAACTTACGACGTCGTTAAGATTCTTC
This sequence comes from Eucriotettix oculatus, assembly GCA_034510155.1. Lineage (NCBI taxonomy): Eukaryota > Metazoa > Arthropoda > Insecta > Orthoptera > Tetrigidae > Eucriotettix > Eucriotettix oculatus. The sequence continues at coordinate 41,700,265 of CM067376.1, read as the reverse complement.
GTATCACAGAATATTATGAAAACCTCACAATGTCATAATCTGAGAAAAGAGTAATTGAAAATTTGGGTAGAACTTTGGAGCCGATTATCTGTTCGCAAAATAACTGATGAGACTAATGGCCGTGACCTGCATCGCAGAGTGGGAATCGTTTATGATGCATTTTCAACATCCGTATGTACAGGCCATGGAAATTAATAAACCAGGGAGTCATCATTTCAGCTATACGAATGGAAGTATAAGCAAAAGAAGTTCTAAAATTAACACTGAAGAAAAGAAAAGAAACAAAAACGTAGAAAGATGAACTTTCTATCATCCCTACTAAAACATATTTCTCCTGAATGAAAAGGATATAAAAATAAAATTCTGAACCACACATACTGAGGTTTCTATTTAAAAAAATTCTGTAGAAGGAGAACAAGATGCAGATGATATTTAATACTAATGTTCAAATTTTTAAATATTCCGAACGTTAAAATATGTAAAATAATGTAATAATCGCCGGTTGTGATTGATGATTGAAGGAAATACTTCGGTGTGTTTTGGTGGTGTAGTATTCTTGATAAATGAATGCACGTGAATATTAATTCAACTTGTACTTACATTCAGTGGTCCTCTATTCGCGGATTCTATGCTTTGCCAAGTTTGCAGAAAGGACTGTATCCTTATTTTATATGACATATTTATTTACAAATTTAGGGTTTTATAGTTTAATAATTCACGAACAAGGAAAAGGAATATGGAAATTGACTCAATCGGCAGTTTATCGATGATATTGTTTTAGGAGGGGTCAGATTTTATTTAGAAATAATAAAAAAAAAGGCATGAATGAAGATTTATGGAGGAAAAGTATGGGGGACAGTGGAATAACAAAGGCTCTTAGATTGGGAATGGATATTTTTAAGGAAGATATGGAATTCTATTACTTGGGTAGCATAATAACTAGGGGCAGTAGAAGTATAGCAGACATAAAGAGTAGGATAGCACAGGTAAGAAATGCTTGTGCAAAAAAAGGAGTAATTTACCTATGGCTAATGTAAGTATGAATATTAGGAAATAATTATTAAAAAATTTCGTATGGAGTGTGGCGTTAAATGGGTGAGAAACGTAGACGATAGGAGTTGCAGACAGAAAAAGAGCCGATCGATATTTTTTTCGGGGGGGGGGTGGAAAAGGGGGGGGGGACAGGCTTCTACATGAAGGTGATCCTGAAATATGCAACTCCCGTTTCAGAGGATGGGAAAATAATTAAAACCGGGAATGTGGAAGGAAGAGCCAAGAGTTTGACTAGGGTCTCTGGTCTATCTTTTAAGGATCGTACTCGGTCTTCCACCTAAAAGATATGAAGGAAAAACCCTAGAAAACCTGCATCAGGTCGGTCGTGCTTTTAGGTACTATTCTCGCGTCCTTCCAAATGACCAAATCGTCAAGAACCAACTATATCTCGTAGTTTCTAATTTATATTAGGAATAATTTTTACAAATTGTTGGGCAAATATAATTTACGTATTTTTATAGATTTATAAGCTGTTATATGAATATTTATAGATGTCATATAAGATATTCAAAACACTCTTGACTAAGGGCTGGACCATCCATCGGCCGCCAACCATTGGTGCCTTTGCTTCTATCCACACAGTGGTCCAATACTCTGTTCAGCGTCTACACACCACATTTGACAGTGCACATATTTTTATTCTTTGATATGTAGATAAAACCACTTCCAGAGCCACTTGCGGACAAATCTACCCATATATGGCAATGTAACCCAACCCCCGTCCACACCATGTCCACGACCTGCATTGGTCCAGCTTGGACCATGGTGTACAGGGGCGATAAGATTTTAGTATGAGTCATCTAAGTCTCTAGTACACAGCTGCTCAACCCAGCAACCAGCTTTACGACCATCATGACATAATATATACGATCGCGTTATGTTCTATATATATATATATCATTGAATATTATTATTATTAAAGAAATAGTCACTATTCCCTGAGATTATAGTCTAATTTATTGTTATTAACTATATTGCGCCAATTTAATTTTAGAATTATTAACTGTCCAATTACTGTAAGTATTTTTATATGTAAACAATTTTTAATGAAATCATTATTTAGTACATTAACCCGTCCCCCTTCTAAAAATAAAAATTAATTATTATGAAATCCAAGTATGTTAAGCAAAATCTCTGTGATCAGACAAATTTTGTGGTCTCAGAACCTGACCGCAGGATTGTCTGTTACTTGAAATGCTTTACCTGACATCTTTTAACTCACCTGTAAACGAATGAATAGTCATGAATACACTGTTGACTAAGGTTGCCCCACGCGTTCCTTCTCCGAGATTCTCCAGAAAATCTCCGAAGATCATTCCAAAACATATTTGAGGGCCTAACGTGACGATCTGAAACAGTAACATTATAAAAATGGGAGTACAACATTAGCGTTTATAATAACACTGAAATAATCACGTGGATACAAATTCAGTTATAAAATAATTAATCTATATGGCCAATAATTCAATTTCGAAGTCAACTAGTTTTGGTCAAAGACATGAGCCAAGGTAGTTTAGTACAATCTTAAAACTGAGTCGATTTATTTAGCGTTAGACCTTCACAAAGTAACCTCTTATTTACTTACAACATTTACATGTTTCTACGACTCATAAGTAATGGAATTTTCCTTGCATAATCATTTAGGAGGTGAATGAAGTCAAAGTTACAAATAACTGCGACGTATGTAACAGACGACACGGAGTTTAAAACATTTTTATGTTTGAAGAGTGGCCTCTTTTGTGCCTGTCAGAATCCCTATAACGTCATCACGTACATTTCTTTTGTGAAATTGTATTTTCGTGTTTCGGATTTGGTGAAAACTCATAAAATATCACGCTTTGAAAGGTGAGTGACGTCACAACTTCTAATAATCTAAGGATAAAATTCTGATGTTGGCAACACATTGGGGGAAACATGTTGACGTTGGCAAGATTGATCCCTTTAACGTCAGATGTGACGTCATTACGTAAATTATTCAATATGGCGTCGGTTTACTGCTGCGGCTTACGATCCGAATTTAAGATTTGAAAAATTACGGACGATAGTCATCTTCAACAATTTCATGGGTTTGTTTTCAAATATTTTTGTTAAATACAGGACGCCTTTTATGAAGTACTAGTAATTACGAGGCTTACAGTAACCTCCTTGTTATTTAATTAACAGTTATTTGTACTGTCGATCAAGACTTTCTTTGGTCTGACGTCCGCGTTGATCTTCTTCATTAGCGCAAATTTTGGGAATTTGACAATCTCCAGTCGGATGACTAAGAGACTTTCCCTTCCTTTTAACAGTGTTGTAATATTTATTGGCGTTAGTACTCCTTGTGAATATCTACAGCAGTTTCAACTATTTCATCGTTTAACAAAAATAAAATCCAAATACAGAAGAGATATTTTCAAACGAAGTTTATACATGTAGGCAATGAAACTTAATTAAAGAATAAGCAAAATTTATGATTGTGCATATTTTATTGCAATTTATGCTAGAAAATAGTTTATAGTTTCAAAATTTTGATTGTTGGTAAAATAAGAAGAACAAAGAGGAAGTTTCTGTTTCCAATGCTTTTAATTAACACCAAATAAAAATATTAATTGGCTTGTGTTATGGGAAAAAAATCTGAAAGGAATGATGTTCTGCCTTCTTTGTGAATAGAAGACGGACTAACTAATTTACAATTAGTGAGAGTGTAGAGTGTAGAGCACTTCTCCTCACAAAACTGAGCAACCACGACCCCAAAACGCCTTTGGTTCGGAGTCTTTAATCGAGTCTGATTGATTATGTAGCTGCGGTCATTACAGCGTGGCTAACAAGTAATGACCTTGTCGCTGTTCTTCAATTCAACATTCATTTGCCTCACCAGGACTTGGTTTTTTTTTGCGTTAACAGGCTACTTGAGGGTGATCCTTAAAACAGGCAACTCCCCTTTAATAGCATAGGAAGGAAATTGAAAAGGGGGATGCGGAAGATAGAGCAAGGTAGCCAAGGGTTAACTAGGGCCCCCGGGCTATGGTTTAAGGATCCTACCCGGTGTTTCACCTAAAGAGATGCAGGGAAAACCCTAGAAAACCTGCATCAGGTAGGTCGGGCATTGGGTACTATTCTCACGCCCTTCCGAATGACGGGAGACGAGTTTGCTGTGGGGACGCAGCATTCCCTTCTCCGTGTCTCCACCAGTTTCAGGAGGCAGTTGGCCGACTGATCCAATGGGATCAGCGGACAACTCTTGCCATATGCCCAAGGTCTTTGACCCCAGTACATATACCTCCTAAAATAGGTGAAGGTGTCTCGGCATATGAGAACTTTGATAAAAAGTACCCAGAGAGAGTGCAGGAGGCATTCCCGACATGATCAGGTGAGCCCCGCAGTCACTCTGGGCTGAAACGCCTGCGAGAAAACTCCCGCAGCGCCCAATCAATTAGATTATAGTTATACATCACAATGATAAATATAACTTCCAAAACAATTTAAGCTATAAGAGAAGAGTGAAATAGAACTGGTCGATTTGTAAACTATAAATCAAATAAGTGTATCTAAAGGTCTATTGGTTCGAATCTTACTGTTGGATAGGATGTTGCAATGTCTGTATTCAGTGAACAAATTGATTTGAAACATTTTATAAAGACTTTATTACTTACTCTTCAGTGTAGACGACCGGACCTCCAGCGAGTTATTGGGAAGGTCGCGCGTTCGGAACCCATTACACTCTTTTAGCTTATATAATATGGTACCGTGTTTTAAATTTAGAGTTAATATCATTCATTATTATTCTAACATTATCACTTATTTTTAGCGTGAAGAATTTTTGTGACTTTATTTATTGTGAAACATTTAAATTAAATTTTATGTAATATTACGCTAATTTTTTTAAAGATATGTACAATAAAAAATATTTTAAAATAAATTACTGTGTAAAAAACTTTTATATCTACATGTATTGAGTCCTCAGACTGGTCTGCTGCAACCTTCCACGCTAACCTAACTTGCGCAACCCTTTTCCTTTCCTCATAACTATCACAACCCACATACTCCCTAATCTGCTTAGCGTATTCCATCCTTCGTCTCCCACTTCTGTTCTTTCCCCACACACTTCCCTCTAATGCTAATTTTACAAGACCATCATGTCTCAAAACGTGGCCTATTAATCTATCCCTTCTCTTGGTCAAAGTCCTTCAAATTGTTCTCTCTCCTATTCTTCTGCTTATCAATTCCTGGGTAGCTACTCTATCCAACCATCTGCTTTTCCGCATTCTTCTATTATTTTCCTTTCCGGAGCTCCTATCGTCCACGTTTCCCACCCTTGTAACGCCACGCTCCATACGATAATTTTTAGCAACAATTTCTTAATATTCACACCTATATTACCCTTCCTTGCCTGTGTTCAACCCTCATATTTAATTCTTTCTCTAGCACCACGTGCATGCCATTTATTATTTTTTTCAGTCTTCTTCTGACACCACAATATCATCGGCAAACTTTAGGGTTTTTATTTCTTCTCCTTGTAGTATGATTTCTTTTCCATATTCCGTTTTAACTTTCTTCATCGTCTGTTCTTTTTTTGCAGAAGTCTTTCTTGCATGTGCTATCCTACTCTTTATGTGTATTAAACTTCTACCATCCCTAGTTAATACGCTCCCCAAGTAGCAGTATTCTTTAACTTCCTTAAAATATCCCTTCCTAACACCCTTTGTTATTCTACTGTGTTCCATACTACACTTCGTTACCTTGGTTTTCTCTCTATTAATACTCATATTTCTCCAGGACTCCTTTCATGCCATTTATTATGGTTTCCAAGTGTTCTGATTGCCCTAACACCACAATATCGTCGGCAAAGCGTAAGGATTTTATTTCTTCTCCTTGCAGTATGATTCCTTTTCCATATTACGTTTTAACATTCTTCATCGCCTGTTCTATACATAAGTTAAACAGCATAAGAAACAACGTAATAAAATAATATGCCATATTTGCTGAAAAATATCGGTCAGTGAAGGGGATAGTATAAACGTATTCTATTTAGGTCTGACGAACATGAAAGTTGATTCCAGTCTTCGCTGTTATCAGCTGGAGTCTACCAAGGCCAGACTTCAAGTGAACTGTTAAAGATTTCCGTCAGTAGGGCAATGTCTCTCGTGACGTTGTATTTACCAAACTGAGGCATGTAAATAGCTTCCGCTTCCTCGAGATAGTATATGGTTACCGTATTATTCAAGAAAATCGAGAATGATACGTATACGAGGTGGAACAATTCTCACAGATTTGATATCGTGGCCAGCTGCTTTGCTTCCCAGATATCAAATTCACGTGGCTGGTCAACTATGGGCCGAATATTTGGGTGGTGGCATGAGAAAGTCAGAATCTGAAGAGTCACTGACCTAGAAGCCTTTTTTATATTAGTAAAACTATGATTGAGACATTTAGACTCGCAAAAACACTTGAGGATTAATAATCTACGACCTCCATTACTCACTAAAAGATTGAATGTGTGCAAATAAGACTATTTATTTGGCTTAAATTCCCTTTAAGTTATGAAATATTACTGATAGGAGCTGAGTTACTGTGTCAATGACATGTTTTGCAACGCGCGTCCGTCGGCAACGTCTCTAAGCTTATTAATGAAAGGTCGACTTGGTGTTAATAGATCGGCAATTGTAAATAAACAGGAACTCTGTAATACGTTTATTAGGGCCACTCTAAGAGGAAACAGCTAATGGTAATAACCTCTGACCGACTGATTCTATTTCGGACTTTGTTTTGAAAGTGATTATTAGTTGATTAACTGGCGAATAAGGTTCTCTTTTCTCTTATTCTGCTTAGAACTTCCTGGTTAGTGATTCTATCCACCATATGATTTTTAGCATTCTCCTATAACACCACATTTCAAAGGCTTCTATTTTTTTCCTTTCCGCAACTCCTTCCGTCCACCCATGTAACGCCACACTCCATGTGAACATTTTTAGCAATGATTTTTTAATATTCACGCATATATTGTCCGTAGGTAAATTCCTTTTTTTTCGCGAAAGCCTTCCTTGATTGTGCTATCCTACACTTTATGTTTACTATACGTCTACCATCTCTAGTTATTTCGCTTTCCAAGTAGCATAATTCCTTAACTTCCTTCAAAGTACCCCTTCCAAATCTAACACCCTTTGTTATTCCACTGTTTTCCATACTACACCACATTACCCTGGATTTGCCTTTATTAATCCTCATGCTGAACATTTTCTCCAGGGCCACGTTCATGCCATTTATTATGGTTTCCAAAGTCTTCTTCTGACTCCCCTAATAGTACAAGGGTTAATCTATACCAACAAAATTGAAGTGTAAATTTGTGTCGAATAAGCTCTGAAACAGCTCAACGGATTTGAATGAATATTTAACGTACACATTCGTGCATATTTCATTTTGTTATATTGAAGAATATATTAATATAATATTATGTAATGCAATATAAAGATTAATTCTACGGAAAGATACGTGCATTTGAGTCTCCAAATAGTGAATGTGGGTTCTCTATACTCTTGATCTGTTCTTAACGCACTTCAATGTAAATTGCAGGGATTGTAACAGGAATTTTTACTTAAATTTTTGTGTATGTTTCATTTCTATATCTTGTAGAGTTAAGAAGATATTAATGTAAAAATTTATAAATCCGTTGAATTTCCGCATGAAAGACGGCTTGAAAACCAACTGAGTGTTATAAGTCCTGTTAGGCGTTCCTATACCATTCATCCCACTTACTGTTATTATTAGCGTGATATTGGCAGAATGAGAGAGAGAGAAAAAGATAGAGGGCGAGTATTCTCACTCCACCTATTGTTGCTGCAGGATTCGCGCCGTAATTAACCTCTCGTTGGCAGAGGGCTAAGCTCTTTAGATCGTCGACACGATGTATACGTAAATCAGTTTTATTTGACGCGTCAGGTAAATTTTAATATTTAGTAATTGCTCATTTTTATTGGTTCCGAAACTTGTGAAAGCGGAACCTGCTCTAAACAAACTGCGAGTTATAAGGTTTGCCCTGAGCGATCATAAATAGATGATACTGTAGTTATTATATATTCAATGAATTCAACTTTATCAAAATTCTGTACCTGTTGTTTCGTTATTAGGAGAAATTAAAAATAGCTATTTCCGCGCGGAAAGAAATCTCTAAATGTTGTACTCATACTAATGTTTGGAGAAGATAATCCTTATATTATACATTGATAACTAGATTTTAAACTTAGCTGCTAATATAAAATAATTTACTTATTTATTTTTAGTCATAAGTTTTCGGTTGATTCATTTCCAAGAATACGATTACCTATCATAGAGTATACCTATAAGACGTCCATGAACCTGATATTGTCTTAGAGCTGATGGCCTAGAGGGAACGACCTTTACATCGTCACCGCCTTACACAAAGGAATCCGGTTTTTGTTTACTTAATTAAATTCTCTGGATCTTTGCCCAGGATAACGCATCTAGACTTCGGAATCTTGTTACGTAATTAATTACTAAATTCAGAAAAGACAATACGATTGTATCAATAAATATAACGATCTCTAAATCTCAGTTATTCTTTAGATTTTTAAATGTTTTATATACGACTGATGATTATACTTTTTGTATGATTTACTATAATTCTACCCCTTCTCTAGGTCAACGTCCTCCATATTGTTGTCTCTTCCCCTATTCTGTTTAGAACTTCCTCGTTAGTGATTCTATCCACCCATCTGTTTTTAAGCATTCGCCTATATCACCACATTTCAAATACTCATATTCTTTTCCTTTCCACAACTCCTATCGTCCACGTTTCGCACCCATTTAATGCCACACTCCATACGAACATTTTTAGCAACGATACTATTTTTATTCATATTTTAAAAAATTTATTTTGATCTCGTCCAAAGTTTTTGTGTATTATTTACCTGTTTCCGAGCTTTTTATATAAATATACAGCGCAAATATTTTGTTTTCGATTGATAAAGTCGGAGTGAAAAAAAAGTAGTCATTTAAATCTGAATTTTTTAAAAAAAGTTTTGCTAAGGGAAACATGTGCGTATTTACGCTGTGAGAACAATAACAGTTTCTTTTGTATCTTAGGAAGGTTTCACAAAAAGTTTATGCGGATCGGAGAACAAGGTAAACATGGGTTAACTTGGGTTGTTGGCTATAGTTTAAGAATCCTAGCCGGGAATTCTCCTAAAAATATCGCAGGCCAAACGCCCTTCACAAGAGAATTCCCTTTTCGGTGCCTCGACTAGTTTAGGAGGCAGGTGGCCGACTGTTCCAATAGGAGAAAGATCTGCGATGCAAGACCAGCCCCAGCAGCCTTGGCTTGTAAAAGTGTGTGATGCAGGCTATTAAAGTTCACTTCCAAACAAATACACCTTGCAGTGTTCTTCATGCGGACCTTAGACAAGCAACTATTGAGACCGACTGAGACACTGTAAAGATATTACGATTGTACTTGTTGATTCAAGTAAGGCCTAGGACATGAACGATTCAGATTCCGGGAGGTGAAGTTCTCTTTACGTGGAAGATAGCGGACGGAAGAAAATAAGTGGGAGTAAGTCGACCGTAGACGAGGTATTATATAATAAGTGGCCAGTCAACTTAAAAAGTACAAAATACGTTTCACGTCCTGTTAACGTTACATGTAATTATGCGAGGGAAGAGTCTTGTATTCCAAACAAACACACACAATACAAATAATATTTAGTGAAATATTGTACTGAACCGTTATATAGGTTCCAGTCCTCCTGAAAGGCCAATTTCTATTATATAAACGGTCCTTGATACAGTTCCCTAGTTTCTGCCTCGGCTGAAAAACATGTTCGTTTGCCAACGGAAAACTACGAAAAAACCTCTCAGAATTCTTTTATACTTCTTGTTCACTGCAACTCATCCCAGTGATTATTTATTTTTGTAAAACTCCGATTAGTTACAATTTAGCTAAAATTGTTTTTACCTTTTCTCTTTATATTCATTACTGTAGAAAGATTATTTGTTAAGACCGAAAAACAAAAATCAATATTTTAGGTTTATTCCACGATAAGGACGGACAACTGGTGAGGATACATGAATCTACTGAAACTTCGTGGTTATTTTGACTTCTTTTTCTTAAATTAATTATGGTCATCGGAAGATACATATTTGTTATTGTATAAATAATTGCTTATTTTATTGTATATTATTGGAGGATTGCGAATCGTTCAAGGGAATTTGGCAAAGTTTCGACCGGAAATAGGAAATATTTAATTTCAGGATTATTTACTACTCATAAATAAAACGATCAATTATTTCCTTCAAATTTTAAACTAAATGGTATCACAATACTTTTTTCCTTCTTGAATACGTGAAAACTCTTGTTACCTTTTTTCTTTCGGTGTTTTAAATGTACAGCCAATTCATCAGCAAAAATTGAATCAACATAATTATGACGTTTCGTCCATATTTGTGGACTTCATAAGGAACATTTTTAACATAAACTATTACACGCATTAAGAATTTTGTGTCGTAGACTGCGTCATGCAACTGTAACGGTAACCGCCCACAAATACGGAAGAAACGTCATAATAACATTAATTAATTTTTTCTGTTAAATTGTTTGCATTTTTTAATGTAGCTAACGTCACATAATTGTTTTTAGAAATTTTTTATGTCTTGTTTTGTTGTTAAATTCACTATATTAAAATAAAAAACTTTTTTGTAATATTGCCACTGTAATTTGCATAGTATATTGTTACACGGTAATGGTAACGGAGACCAGGATTAAGACTGCTGGAGAATCGATACTTCGGCCACGTATCACTTCAAATTCGTAATATGTCAAGTAACATGACAGTCCGCAGTCAACCCGGTTGGCCAAGGCTCTCAATGGGCTGTAGAATAGTTTACAGATTTATGGTGGCCATGTATCAATAAAAAGAATTGTTTATAGGAATGAGGACGTACTTCTGTATTCTTCCCTCACAAAAAAAAAATATATATATATAGAGAGAGAGAGAGAGGAGGGGGAGCAACCTTAAGTTTATAAATATGTTAATTATGAATAACGAGTCTTTTGAATAAAATGATTGCGATAGTAATTCTTAGGACAAGTTTAACCCTAAAAGAAGACAGGAGAAACTATATTACGAATAATTAAATATATATCATTTAAATCGCCTATTTTTGTACTTACTTTAACATTTTAATTTTTACAGTGTTCATAATAAACTGTTTTATTGAACTTTTTATTATTTTAATGTATCAATAGTTATGTAAAATATGTAATAAATCTTGATAACTGAAATCTCTTAATGTATAAAATCCAATCTCAAGAATTATCCAACCGGAATTGTTTATTGTTATTGTACAAATTAAGTGGGCTCAATATCTGATCTGTGTATATGTGAACGTGTCACTTCCATTTGTAATCTGTAACCACTCAATACAAATAAAGATAGAAGATAACGAAAACACTTGGTTTGAATCAGTCTCAAATGTAATGAAAACCGTAGATTATATTTTAATTTACATTATTTTCAGATTTAGAGGACTTATGGCATTTTCCTCAGTCATCTAGAATTTAAAAACACAAATTGATTGAAACATTACAAAAAACAATATATATTGTAGCGGATCCGTCGTTCCTCCGTATTCGAGGATTTCTTAATTCCTTTAGGGCGCCAGGTATTTTTCATAAAAATACCAAAAATTGATTTTAATAGTTTCAATTTCAATCAGAGCATGAAAAAAATTATATCTACAGGGCGTGGTCATTCTCTCGTCGTCCCGCCGACACAACCTGCTTCCCCCATCACCCCATGACGACTCTCTACGTCTCGCCAGACCACATTGTTGGCCCGGGTTGCGTCAGTTCCTCAACAATTGCAACTCGCAAGCTGGCCTACATTGTTCATCGTATCTTTTCATGTTACAATATTAAATCTTTGTAATTTTTCAATTAATTAATTCAGCTATGGGATATGCCGAAAGCTCCTCTAAATTTTAATAAAACTTAAATCAAAATTAAAATTAGTCATTTAATACAAAAATTTCTTTGAAAATAAAGATTGAATTGTATTGAAATATCCTGTGGGAATAAAAAGTAGCAGACAATATGTTGGACGTATTTCCCGAATAATTGGAATACCTAAATTATTTTGAGATGGTGTGACATAGAATGTACAATAGTAGAGGTATAAAAAAAACTTTTGACGACTGTCGTGAAAGCTTGTGTCCCTCCCACCCGATATAAAATGGGTAACGAAGTTGTAACGGAGTCAAATAACTGTAAATATCTTGGGGTCACGATTAGTAAAGATTGAAATTGGGGTAATGAGGTGAGCGAGGTTCATGACAGGTAAAGGGTGGAGGGCGATGCTTAACTTTGTTAACAGGGTCTTGAGGAAAAGCACGAGAAAAACCCAAGATTACTGCTTACAAAACGCTCGTCAGGCCAATTTTAGAATATGGGGTAACGTGCTGGGATCCATATCGACATGAACACACTCTAGCGTTGGAAAAAATACAAAAACGGGCTGAAAAGATGTTTGGGGTTCGATTCGCGAACAATCCTCACGAGAATTTAGAAAGTCTCAATAATAGAAGGAAACATGTGAGGTTGTGCGCAATATATAAAGCTTATAAGGGTGAACCGGCATCGAAAGAAATAACAAACCATCTTTCGGCCCTGAATTATATTTCTAAAACATGATCATACGTTCAAAATTAAAGAAGAAGGACAATGCACAGACGTAGGAAAATTTTAATTTGTTAATAGATCTATACGCGATTGGAATTCCTTGCCTGCGGAAATACGACTTTTCCGGTTAGCGTAAATCAGTTTAGGAATAGGCTAAGGAAATTTAAGTGAGCAGTTTTTTTAGAATCATTCAAGTGCAAATAGTGAATTACAGTGAAGTGATTGCTGTGTGGCTCCTGACTTCTCTTTTCTTTTTCAGATCATAAACTACACTTCAAAATTGTTCCTTAGTGTGAATTGTATTTTCGTTTTGTAATTTTATTTTCTTTGCATATAGTTGTGACCAGGCAAATGTCCTCTAGCAGCTAAGTTATAATAATAATAATATATTTAAATTTGTCTTCGCCGAAGAAGGAAAAAAAAATTCCAGTCGTGGATCCGTGTTGATGTTTTCCTATTTGTGGGTCAAAGTGACAAACTACAGACAGATAGTGGAAGTTCTTTGATCTGTGATAAAGTAGGACTGCAACTTTGGCACGAGTGCACCGCTCATACCAAATAGAACTGGTTTTAATGGAACGTCCAATGATTTCGTGACCTAACTCTGTTAACCTTACCCACTTAACCTCTTAATGTAACTTTGGGTCTAGACGCAGCGATTTTCTTAATAATCGGAACTGTAAATTATTAGACCCTTGGTAAAACTCACAATTCCCATACTTTCTTTACTACTTCACAATTTTCCATTCATTCAAAATATTGTCCCCCTTTTTAGGTGTTTAGTTATTGTTGTGATATTCAGTCTGATGCTACACTTCATGCTAAGCTATTTTGGGCCAGCCTTTTCATTTCCACATAATTACTACATCCTTCACCCCTCCCAAATCTGCTTAGTATATTCCATCCTTTACATCCCTATTCTGTTCTCACCCCACACACTTCCCTCTAGTGCTAATTTTACAAAACGTATCCTATTAATCTATCCCTTGTCTTGGTCAACGACCTCCATATTGTTCGCTCTTCCCCTATTCTATGCACCCATCTGATTTTCAGCATTCTCCTTTAGCACCACATTTCAAAGGCTTCTTTTCATTTCCTTTCTGCAACTTCTTCCGTCCACGCACCCATATAACACCAAACTCCATAGCAATGCGTACCTAATAGTCAGATTTATGTTACCCGTAAGTATATTCCACTTTTTCACGAAAGCCTTCCTTGCCGTTGCTATCCCACTTTTTATGTCTGCTATACTTCTAGCATCCCTAGTTGTTACTCTTCCCAAGTAGCTGAATTCTTGAGCTTCAGTTCCTTCCCAATCTAACACCCTTTGTTATTCCACTATTTCCCATACTACACTCCAATACCTTGGCTTTTCCTCTTTTAATCTTTATATTTAACTCTTTCTCCAAAACCACGTTCATGCCATTTATAATGGTTTCTAAATCCTCTTATGACTCCCTTAATATTGCAATATCATCGGCAAACCTTGGGGCTTTTAGTTTCTTCTCCTTGCAGTACGGTTCTTTTTCCATATTTCGTTTTAACTTTCATATATAATTCAGAATTAATATCCATTAAGTTTCCAACTATCCTTAAATTTATTTGTGATTCCTATTTCTCCTCTAGTAATTATTCCATATGCTCGCAAACCTTTTCTATGCAAAAACAAATAAAAACACATTTTCACCCTTTCCAGTAGCTATTTATACAAATATCACTATATTATCCACTCAAATAAATTTTCCAAGTCGTTGACTTGATTTGCAAATTTTTGAGTTTCTCAAGGTTAATATTTCTCTAAAGTGAGCATTATAAATGTTTGTTAAATTATAATATTCATTGAATTTGTTAGTCGTATCTCGATGACGGATTTATTTGGATGACAGCAAAGGTGTAGAAGATCTAGTAAGGACCGAGTCTTATTTAGTGAAATGACGTAAAATTTTACCCAAATTCGTTTCGCGTGAGTCATTAACGAATGTATTCAGAAAAAATTATATTGGAAATATTTTATCCTAGCTTCAGTAATATTTATTTAATTAGATGTTTTTCACGTTGAGGTGATTTGGAAAGTCTTATTTCCTTCTCACGCGGATAAGGGGATTTATATATAATTCTGAATGCTTTTATGTACAGTATAAAATAGAATAAAAAATTATTTAGTTACATAATAGTAATATTCTATCTGTGTATTTTTTGTATTACCAATGTCTGGATTCTAACCGAGTGAATTTTAATAATACTAAACTCGCAAGTTGTCGGGTTGTGGGACAGAAATTTATTAGAACCTATTTAAATTAAAACCGAACAGCAAATTGAAAAACAGGGGCTTTAACATAATTACCACAGGGGTTAGCAAGGTCACGGGATGAGCCACGCACTCGCGTTTTGTCAGAAAAAAAACCGAATGACGCGTAAACAATAAAAAGAGTGAATCTACATATCATCCGGACAGTCACTTCACCCAAAGATGATGACAAAGCAAGTCAACGAAACGTCACTCGGTTAAAAGCTGAAGTACATTTGTTGATTAAATATTTATGCGTTTAACTTTGTTTGTTACACAACATCCGAAAATAACGTATATAAAAAATAAATTTATTAGTTTTACACAACTTTGAAACCAGTAAACATCTCAAGGCATTATAATTGATGTCTAGCTTTTATCTTCTATTTTTGATTTAACTGAAATATCAATTATCTGACATTAAGTATAATAAATGCCGACCTCCTGTGGTCTAGTGGCTAGCGTCGCTGCCTCAGAACACAGAGGTCCGGCTTCGAATCCTGACATGGGCTTGGATGTTTGGGCCATCGTGGTCACGGAGACTGCGATTAAGACTGCTGGAGAATCGATACGTTGACCACGTATAACACTCCATATTCGGAATGTGTCACGACAGATGACAGTCCGCAGTCGATCTGTTAGACCAATGTATAATACATTAAAAATACAGCCAAATTAGTCAGCAAAAAATTAATAAACGTTTTGGAGAAAATTTAACAATATTTTCATACCTATATTAATAACGTATACATAAAGAATTTTTTTAATTTCGCGCTGGAAATTTTGGTTGTATTTTTAATTTAGTTTGGATTTAATATTTGTTTTACCTACATCATTTTTATTTACATATTGTCACATTAAATTATAAATTTTAATTAAATAACTCGTGCTTATTTATGTAAATTCCGCCATTATATAGCTTTATATTTGACATATATGGCTACTAATATATATTCTTAAAATGTGGGAGTAAAAGTCAAAATATTAGAACAATCAATGCTAATATTGCTAGTGTCAGTGCAGTCTGGTGGGAGAAGACAAAGAGTGGATAACTATTGAGAAGAATTATTAAGTAGCAGCATAGAAAGTTCGATTTAAAACTATTCTCGAAAAACAAAACTATATTTGTGTTTTATAACGAACATAATCATAAAACTAGTTTCGGATTCATTGTAAGGAGTGAAAGTTTCAGTGTTTAAAGTTGGCAGCAAGGTTAATGTGAACAGGCGAGGTATAACAGTCACCCAGCTTTGGACAGAAAACATTATTTCCACAGACGAATATTAATTATTATGACGAAATTAAACAGTGGTGGTCGGTTCACTTGACAGAATTATTTTTAAATATGGTGCCGTAAATTAATAGTGAAGATTAACTGATAAGTAAAACAGTTGGAATATTTTTTTTTCTTTTGCGAGAGGGAAAGAAGCGTCGGTCCCAGAAGTTGTTGGCAATATTGCCGCGAAAACGTAGACCACGCTTTCACTTCTTTCAGTGACTAGGAACCAGTTTACAGACTAAATGAGTTTGATATTAATCACTGATCTAACATTCACATGAATACGTTTTTGGACTTGACGTCACTCGAAAGTGACGAGTGTTTGTTGATAGCAGAAGGTTGTATTGCAAACCCTTACTCAGATTTAACATCTTTTTTGGGTCCAGCTCAGATTGCAGTTTCGTAATAGAACTCATGATCTGAAAGCGTACTTAGAACCTTAAATAAGGCTAACAGGTTAAAATCATAATTAGAACTCTATTGACAAAGCCAAATCGTTTTTTCAAGTATTTATTTGTTCCATTTTTTGGTTTTCTTCCATATCATAATCAAAACGGAAAGTGTCAGAAATAATTTAAGCCAATTAAAGTTGCCAAATTATTACATTTTTGTACAGAAAATGTCTTCCTCAAGTCAATTTTATGGTTCCTCCTTATATTTAATCTTCATTGAACAGATATTTCAAAGGTATTATATTAGAATTGTTCCGCACTATTTATTGTGTGTTCATACGGTAGTGGGGAATGTATGGAAGAAGAACAGTGGAGGATGAGAACAGCAGACAGTAAGACGATAACAGTACCACGTAATTAAAGTTTTACAGTAGTGGGAGTAGAACTAATGGTTGAAAAAATCTTCAACGTGGAAGTAGCGTTCTTTCTTCTTTATACGTTCTTTTTCTTTAATATTATGGTAACTTTGTTTGATGATAGAGTACATCTGTGCCGAAATAAAAATCAACTAAACACTTTAGTTCATTTGACAAACTATTCAATATAATTTCCAACGTATTTATTTCATTTATTCAACCATGCTGAAAAATGATAACGCTGGTACGTGAGTAGAAAATGCTATTTCATTGTTCGTTGAATTTATTTATTCTTATAATTAGTGTGTGAAACAGTCGTGTAAATGTCTTTAGACGGAAGTTATGTCTCCGTTGATGTCCCTAATACTCTAATTTAATAAAGACTTAATTTATATGAAATTCAATTAATGGTACAGCCTTAGCGTGGCAGAAACTTTTTTATTAATATTTTAAGGCAGTAATGAAATTAATCTGGGTTAATATTATAGATAAAATACAAAGATCGACCAAAAGGAACAAATAGAAAATTAGTGACGAAACGTTTTAAAACAAAACAAAATTTTCTATTTCGGACTTTTCTTTGTATTTTAATAAAATTTAATATGTTAAAAATGATTTACAGGGAATGAGCCGATGAAGGATAGTTCACAAAATTCAAAATTTTGTAACTTGTCTACAGTCGTCTGATACAGTACATAAAAATGGAGACTCACCTCTAGGACTTCTGACAAGCTTCCTAGGAATGCAATTTCAATGATTAGAATTATATTTAGTATATAACCAATACATCCAATCAGTCAGAAAACAATTTTATATTTATTTCATACATCTACGACGTTTCGTCCATGTTTGTGGGACCTCATCAGGTAACACTTGACCCAGGTGGGAAACCGAGAACGATTTCTGTAACAGTTACACGTATTTGTTCATCAAGAAAAAACATTAAATGGCCGCTACTGTCGAAATGACGCTAAATTATCCACTTTTACGTATACGTGTTATCCACTTAAAATATGGACGAAACGTCGTCGATGTATTAAATTAATTTAAAATTGTTTGCTGACCACTTCGATGTACTTTTTCTCTACTTATGCTTAATTGTTAGTATATTCGTTTATATAATTAGAGATTTCTTTGTAGTTATTTTCGTCTAAAGATAAATATGATAAAGAAACAATACATACTAAATTAATTATATTTCACTCTTTGTCATAATTAACCTATATAAATGACAATTTAATGTCAACGACTCGTGAATTGAGTTTACAATCCATCATAATAAAAATATTTAAACCTTAATATAATATTGATTTTAAACTAAACACTTAAATGTATTAATATCAAATTTCAGGCATGGCACATTAAAATAACGGTGATTGGGGAGGGAAAGGTAGGAAAATTAATTTCTGGAAATAAATGATGTCTTTTTTGTAAAATCTTTCCTTTTTTATCTAGTGAGACATAAAGAAGAATTTTAATTAAAATTATAAATCTTCGAATTTTTATGCTCGATAAATAAAGGGTTTACAATTTAAAAAAAATTGTACTCACCAAATTATTGTTTGTATAATGAGTGAGATATTTGGTGTTACATGAATTGGTTGCTAAAGCGCTGAATAGATATGATTGTAGTACTCACGAGGGAGGCGGCGAGTCCCGCGGCCACGACCCATCCCCAGGCTCCCTCGGGAGCGACGTTGTCCTGTCGTGCCATCGCCCTTACTACGTACGCTCTGCGCTGCTCCTACGTCCCCACTCCTGAAATACCACAATCGACATGGACGGACGCGCTTTATGTAACACGCTTACAACTTATGTAACCTATGACACGGACACGCACAATTATCTGCGGAGGGTCAGGTGTGATGCACTTGCAGTCTCACTTCACACAACGACCAGTGGACAGGTGGATGTGACTGAGAGGTCAAACATACGACACGTCCAATCAATCAACTGTATTCGCCAGTACGAGGACACAAAGGACGTATAATTACAACAAGCAAGCACTAAACAAATGCACTCTTAAATGCTATAATGACATCAGTTAACATTGAAACATTAACATAAAATAAAAAATGCATCTATTGTTATGAGTACTTAAACAAAACCACAAATAATTAACAATATTAAAAGAAGCCGATTACACATAAATACCAATTTCTGTCGTAACTTTGAGAAGGACATCAATGCTATTTTGCTGGAGAAAGAAGGAGGATGGGACGGAGGTGGCTGATATTCAGGTGGAAATACATTCACCATGTGCTTAAACATGGTGCCAGAAAACCTGTTACAAGTAGGCCACGAGAAAATACCGAATGTCCCAAGGGACTCAAATCCGCTCAGCGGAAGAACAACGACAAAAAGCTTCCTCCACACAACAAGATCCATCCCAACGTCATGGAGTAGAAGAGTAATTTTTTTTAGTTCTCCTGTTCTCAAAAGAGACAGTTGATTATAATACAGCGGCATAGCACATATACTCGAAATACATCTTCTTTCTGAAGGACACAATTCAGCATAACTACTTCTTAATTTTTATATACACGAACGAATGATTTAATTTTTTAAAAAATAACAACGTTGTATTCCAGATATTTTACTCTCCATCATTACACCTTACACTTCACATTACTTCTTTACACAGTAACCGCCGTTATTCAGACATTTGCTGTTACAGGAAGCCAGTTTTCTTGACCTCGTCAAGGAAAGATGAAACCGATCACTGTCTTTGAATTATTTGTCAGATCAAGAGACATTAAAATCGCTTGCCGCATAATCTAGGCTGTGAGGAGGGTGGTACAATTATTTTCAACCAAATGATGCGATCAGATTTTGTGTTCTGTCTGGCGGTGTGTGGCCGAGCATTGTCAGGAATGAAAAAGATTTAACAGCGAAAGAACTCCAAAACCTTTCGTCCTGTTTATTTTGACCAGCGTCTTACAATAAAGAATGTTTTCTCCCTAAGCTTGCACCAAATCCACAGAGAAGGTCCGACACACCGCGGCTCATCGTGCACATTATCATCACCTTCGTTTAACTGCCTAATCCACTTCCTCCTCTTTTTTGTCACTCATTATTGCACAATTCCTGATGAATGTTTTCGTTGCAATCAAGAAACGAATCACTGACGTCGTATTCGACGGTTCGGTCAATTGTTTTCATAATTTTGAAACAGTCTAACAAAAAAAGAAAATGACAAAGTGCATCTAGCTTTATAATGAATGGAGTATGTGCTGGTTCATGTTGAAAATTGCATCTGCAGCTTTGCAGTGACAGAATGTAAAAAGTATACTTTGGTTTGCAATCACTCTCAATAATATTTATTGATTAATTTCGTTAAAAATATATAAAAGCCGAACTAGTGTATTAATTTCTGTAGACTTTTGTAACATCAAAACTTTTTTTTCAGTAAATTAAATTCAGTGAAATGTTTAATATAATTAATTAATACTTGCAATAAGTCTCTAATAATATCCTTCTTAAATTTCTATCACGTGAAGAATGGAATTTCTCTCAGTGCACATATTTCAATGGGAAACATGTCTATATTACGAAAATCCTGCCGGAATAAACGACTATGTCTCTATGTTCCGGATACACTCACCATATCAGATATTTTTAAAGTTCATATCGTCATCTTGAATTCTTGTTCCTATGAATTGTACTCGACACGTAAGCCACTTTTGTAATTACCGTCTTCTCTTCATTCTGGATCATCATCGAGATTTAAAAGTAAATTTTATTAAAGTTACTAAGTATGTGCAGTGATATTTGATTTTAATCTATCCTGTAACGACTGAGATATTTTTAAACATGTGCTGCACTAAATGAAAAATAATAAATCAAACCGTATTTAAAACAAATAAACATTTATCTTCCACAGTGTCATATTATTTCCGATCAGATAGTTTAATATCAATTTCTTTGTAATAGTATATAGTGTTTATATATATACTGAATTTTATAAAATTGAATGTCAAATACAAAACATTGAAGTACGATCTTCATAGGTCCAGCAGGGAAGTAAGCAAGACGAACCTGCACCTAGGACAGCAGCTGCTACCTGCTATTTTATCACATATGAGTCTGACCACACACAAGACAGAACCGTCTACCCCGACAGTGCTTTTAGAAACGTCCGGGTTTCTTCATTTGCTTATTTAATAAATTAACTGGGTAAGTTAATATATTAGTAAATTAAGTGGCTTATAAAAGTATGACAATAGAGTTGTCTTATTAAAAGTGTTATTATGTTCGTTAAATTCAGTCTTTTATTTGGTAAAAACAGTCTCAGATTATTGAAATTTAATAAATGTGTGTAATAAAATTAAATAATTTGCCAAAAAGATTAGATAACGTAGGGATTGAAGTTAATTAGTAATCCCATTTCACGCTCATCATTAAATTGTAATTTCCTCGTCGTCTTACGACACTCGTTACGTGGGCAGTTGTATCGGGTCTTTCATCCGCGGGACTTTATGACGTCGAATATGAGACTTCGAAAGTGTTTTTTCTTTTATTTGAAAACCTTTTACTACCTAGTACCACAAGACAAAAAAGAGATTACATGTTATATTTTATTATGCTGTTTTTAATACAAACTTGCTTCTCTGCTTTAATCGCAATAAATTAACACAATTCTGCGTTCCCTAAACGTTGTGTTCTGCACATATTTATTACTACGAATGAGTAATTTCCCTGTGACAGTTTTATAAATCGTACAGCTAAAGATAAAGACATATGTAAAGAATAGCCTTTTACAATCACAAGTGTGGTATTTTAAAAAATATATAATTTGTAGTTTTCGACCTATACCCAGGCCATATTCTTCTGGAAATATTTGTAAATTATATAAAGCTTTAGGTGTTATTTATGAGCGAGTCAAGGATAACGCGAAGATAAATAACCCACAAGTAGTTGTATAATTTACAAATACATCCTGACGAGGAGATCTCGTCCTTTGCCCGTTCGTTAAATTATATTCATACAGTCAATTAATAATAATATCAACATAAACATACATAATCCTCACTTTCATCAACGAAGCTTATGTCCAGTATCAAACTACGATTTTTAGGCATTAAATACCAGAAATATAGCAAAAATGTTTATTATTAACCAATTATCCAAAAACCAACGACTGTACTTCAAAGCTTTCTTAGATTCTAAAGGAATCAGCGTGTGATTTTGACCTTAAGTATCATATCTCTGAATCCAGACGGTTTGTCATGGATTTGGCACGCGGATATCACGCGACCTCAGAGTTTGTCATAAAATAATTCTTTATTTTGTCTTCTTCTTAAACCAACGATGAACTACAGAATCGCTAGCAACTAATAAACTCATCGGGACAAACAGGCAGACTACAATAAATAATATGTTTTACAAGAATGTCAATAAATTCAAATAAAGATTAATCCACTATTGCTGGCCATAAGAAATAGCTTGTTGTTTTATGGAAATTATTTTGATGATGCCATAAAAACTCCCCATATAGCCATGAAAATTCTCTAATGACTTATTTAACCAATGAAAATTGTAAAAAAAAAGATTGTGACCGTCATAGGTCATTGGCATCATTGATATAAATTAAAAGAAGACTTTCTTGATTACTGATTGGGTTCCATCATCATATTACTTCTACTGCATAGATTGAAATAAAAACTATAAATCAATACATTTATTACTGGAAACAAAGAGAATACCTCGTAGCTTGCCCTCAGAAACGCAGAACTTGCATAATTGCCAGCTACTTGATTTGACCTAAACTAAGGCTTGAAACAAGTTGCAATTTTCTACCAGCGGAGATACTCTTAATGTGTATAGCGCACTTTTCTCTGCTGTTTATATTATTTTTATTAGATTTGCATTAAATGTAGCTTGACCACGTTAAATGTTTGTCTGCAAAAGCCCAAGTGGGGTATTTCCTTATAGAGCAGCCCGGCTTAAAATATCCCGCAGGAAAGAGACAACTTTTGAATTCCAGGAAGAGGCTCGTACGCCATTTGAGCATTTCACCTGGCAAACAAAATTTGTTTTACGGATTTGGCTGTTGGTGCTAAGAAAATAGCCAACCAATGTTATGAGAAATGAAGAGGGGATGTAAATTGGGATAGATTTTCATACTGGAACAGTAGGTATAACATATTACTTAATTAATTTTCTTTATATATATGTGTGTTTCATATTTAATTTGAATAAATGTAGAATTTTAAATTGAATTGTTTTTAAATTCGTGGTAGTTCTCCTAAGAAGCGCCCATTATAAAATTTCTCACTATTTATTATACTCCTCACCCTTCCCCCATTTCGCAGAACCACGTTATATGTGCTATAGGCTGTTTGTGTATCGTTCTCTCTGACGCTATTTCTGTACTACCCTAATTGGTAAACTTTTAGCACGTGATAGGGCGTCATTATTTCCACTGCTTTGGTTGGTTCGGACAATTACCATGATGGTATCCCTTGTATCCAATTACATCGTTCTTAAGTGTCCACCCATATTTACGCTAGATTTCAACAGGTTCTTGACCTGAGTCAAAAATAAAATCTGCTTCACAGCTCAGGGTTTCTCCAACCCAGTCTGACCGTCCCACTTTATTAAAAAGCAATTTAAGTAATAAATAAACTCCCTTAATTATAGACTCAAAAGAGCCCACTACAAGATAAAAACAAATTATTTGTCATCAAATAAAACATTGTCTTTTAATTATGCAGTAATCATGAGTTAACTTTATTCTGTTGTACAACGAAGTAGTATACTTGCATAATTGCATGCATTTTCACAGAAATAACATTAGTAACGATGAAGAAGACAGTAATCGCAGAAGGTTGGGAACAACCCAGTATTTTTTTATGCCAAGTGATATGAACAGTTAGTTATATTTGACACTAATGACAAAATGTGAACAATTACAGCGAAATGCATGATATATTACGGAGTATTCAGGAAAGTATGATACAGACAGTTACAGAGAGATTAAGTACAGATGGAACGTGATAATTACATCTCAACAAATTTTAATGAAACACAGTAGGAATAACCTCCTTCACAATGTAGTTTCTTGAGGATAACGAATATAATAAACTAATGTGAGAAGTAACCGATGATTTTGAATTAAACTAAAAGTGAACTGAAAAATCATGAAGAAAATCGCAATAAAATTCTTTATTATATTTGGTCTCTTTTGACACACTTTTTGAGTTGAATGAGTATCACTCATGGTGTCAAAAGCCACCAAAGCAACTGCAGCAATGGTATTTGAAATTATTTACACAATGAATTAACGAACATATTATAGGGAAGAATAAACAGGAAACAAATAATTTTGTGTAGTGTGAAATAAAGCATTTAAAATAGGTGGAGCAGGATATGATTGTGTCATAATAAATGTAGAAGATCAAGTTTTCTGAGAGAACTTTAGTTTCCTCATTGGTTGAGGAAAAAACTTATCACAGTACATTACTCTGGTAATAAATTCTTGAGCTCTTAAAGGAATATAACCTGAGCACCTAGAATAAAAATAAAGCTTATAGCTTAATATATGTATTTTAATATAGTTACTATATATTTTTTATTTAGTCGTTAACAATGGAAAATATTGCAAATAGAAATTATCAGATACTTAAGATCATAATTATGCATTTCATTTATGTAGTTGCAATTCACGCGTAGTCTAGAAATATAATTTGGGAATATATGTTACTTGTGTGGTGAAATTGAAGGCTACAAAATAGGTGCCTGTGGGAGTTTTCTCTCGCAGACACTTCTCCCCAGAGTGACTGCGGGACTCACCTGATTATGTCGGGAATGTCTTGTACTCTCTCTGTTTTTTTTTATTAAAGTTATCACATGCCGAGACGCCATAACCTATTTCGGGAGGTATATGTACTGGGCTCGAAGACCTTAGGCATATGGCAAGAGTTGTCCACTGATCCCATTGGATCAGTCGGCCATCTGCCTCCTAAAATTTGTGGAGACACGGAGAAGGAAATGCTGCGACCCCACAGTAAACTCGCCTCCCGTCATTCGGAAGGACGTGAGAATAGTACCCAATGCTTGACCTACCTTATGCATGTTTTCTAGGGCTTTCCCTGCATCTCTTTTGGTGAAACAACGAGTAGGATCCTTAAACTATGGTGGGGGGGGGCCCTAGTTAACCCTTGGCTATCTTCCTCTACCTTCCGCATCTCCCCTCTTTCAATTTCCTTCCTATGCTATTAAAGGGGAGTTTCCTGCTTCAGGATCACCCTCATGTAGCCTGTTAACACCCCCCAAAAAAAAATCAATTTGAAGTTTAAGACTTTTTAGTTTGATCCATGGTGCATAATTGTTTCACGTTCCTTGCCCGAAAGTCATAATAAAAAAGGGCGTCAGCGTTTACAGGATACGTTCATGGTACGCACTTGCAGGCACAACTCAATTCAAACATCCTTGGGACGCCTTGCTGTTGATAATTGTTCCGTAGGTCTGTTTAACAACCAGAATTATCAAATGTAAATAAACGAAAAATCCTCCGACTACTTCCCACATTCGTTTATTCTATTTAGTGCAATTCAACTAGAACTGAGTTAGTATCCCGACATGGTGTATTCACCCACTGAAATTGTCAATCGTTTTAGGATAGTGTAGAAGAGTGAATCAAGCCGCTTTCAGGACATATAGAGAGTGGTACGTCATCCTTCAGCTGAAGTTATTAGCAACATTGAAAGCAGGTATAGGAGAGGTATTTATTCTGATGACCAACAGGCTGTGACTATATTGGCTAAAAACCACATGAATCCTCACATCAGTTTGTGAGAAACCGAACAGAGAACCACGGAGAACAGTACAGAATCAACCATTATCTGCACAGGACAAGCAAAGTCGTGTTGAATTTTTTTAACTGGACCCTAGAAAGACTGAATGTGGATCCATTTTTTCCCAATACTTTCTCCTCAGATGATTAGGCAACGTTTCAGAGTACTGGGTTGTTAAATCGACATAATTGCCATTATTGGTCAAGGGCAAATGCGAACTGGACTCAACACGTCGATCATCAGCATCGTTGGGAAGTGAACGTGCGGTTGTAGTAAACCACATGTAATAGAAACTAAGAGATTAGATATTAAGTAGATATTAATTTGAAAGAAATGCATATTTCGACATAGGAAGATTCTTTTCTTTATCCGGCTGACCACATGGACAGATGAGTTGTTTGTTCCCTATGCGATGGGGGATGAGCAAGATAACGTGGGAACGTTGGACAAAACCTTCGATGACAAAGAGGTGCGAAGTTTTTCAAAGACCTACCAAGGGACAAAATGGCGAGGATTCACTAAATTCGCGGGCAGTGGGGCGTGTTCTTTCCAAAATTAGAAACTGTGATTGGTGGTCCAGATGGAAACAGAAAATTATGTGGTGACGAAAAAGGTGGCGAAAGAATAGTCACAGAAGAGAATCAGAGACGTGAAGAGAGTTGACGGTCTGCGTCGATAGTCTCCAAACAGTTGGTGTAGACAATCAGAGAAGAACACAGTCCGAGCTGACAAGGCGAGGAGAGGAGAGTTCTCTCTGGAGTTTGGACAGTCTAAGTCCAGAGCCTGTAAACTCTCTCCTGGACAGAAACACTTTACTGTCGGGAGATTCGAGGTGGAAGCCCATCATCACCCTCTACCACGTGTTGAAGAAACAACCCATATGCTGCCGATTCCAGCGATCTGGGAGCTCAGATGCCGTCAGAGGACAACACAGCATCGGAGTTCCTGGCTTCAACGTCTTCCTTCACCACAGTACGAGCATCCGAGACGGAGCAGCCAATAAGTCATCCCATAGTAAGAGCCCAAATACAAAATACGCCAAATTTTCTCACGTTGACGAGGTAATATCGCTTTCTTTTTAGATAATTTTAAAATTCTGGCTACATAAATTATTTTTCTTTGCAAAATTTTTATGAGGTTATATTTCCTATTTAAGTTTAGATATGTAATTTGATGTAATTTTCCTAACCATCGGGGTCAACATGTCCGTCCATGCGGCTAGTCGGAGCAAGTTTAATTTGAGGATTGTATATTTTGTAAATAGTTTCATTTATTATTTTTTCAGCAAAAGAATGATTGTAAATAGTTTTATTGAGTAAATTGTTAGATTATATAAATAGTAGAGAAATCATTTATGATCACAATGAATCAAATTTTATATTTTCAGTAAGTTGAACGCTACCCAAAAATTCATGTGGTGAACTGTAATTAATATATGGGTGTTATTATTAATTATTTTAAGTGTAATATTGATATATTAACAATGAGTTTTTTATATAAAAGAAGGACAATAATTTACTTGATCACAACACAAATTTTAAATTACAGTTACAATTTTCCTATTTTCGATCTTTATGACGGCTATTCTTTCTTAAATTAAAACTACATATCTATTTACAAAAAAATAATAGAAATAAATTCCTTAAAACTAAACAATTCTATCTCTAACCTCAGGGTAGTATATTATGGGCCTTCTCTTGGAACAAATTATTTCACACCTGTCAGTACAGAAAATCAGAAAAGAAGAAAAGAGTCACAGGAGTAATTACCGAGTCGGCTTAATGAATATTCCAACTCTTTCCTCGTAGCAATATTCTCCTCAGAGTCACCGCCACTATTTGTTCCTGGTTCAGAACAAAATCCGGCTATCCTCCTTCTCTTGGACTATCAAATCTCTCTTAGACTCTGTCTCCATCTCACCGCTCTCCCAGCCTCAAACCTTTATGTACCAATCTCTGTAAAATCGATCTGCACGTCTTTTTAAAATCTATTCCCCACTTATTTGGTTCATATCACCCAGGTTTTCAGAGATATATACTGACCAATAACATTTATCAATACGCTTAGGAAAATACACCACCCGATGCAGCCAACTCTCACAAAAATTAGGAAATACCCAAGGCGCGACGTGAAGTCTGAGTTTTATTGCCCCTGGCTCAAATGCTGTCTCATTTCTTTAGACTCCGCACCGCCAAAAGTTCGAGCAGATGTGTTTGACTGTTACAGAACGTCTTCAATATTACCATCAAAATAATTGTAAGATTAAGTCATCCGACCACGACACGGTTCGGTATTATTGATGGGAAAATTATAGGCCCATACTTCTTCAATAGGACTGTAACGAATTTATCGTGTAATCAACTGCCAATTCTGATTGAGAACATTAACTTGTAGACAAGACAACAGAATTTCACGTAATTCCACGTAATTTTACTCGAATGAACTGAACAGTTGTTGCTCAAATCTTTTCATTGGTCGGGGTGGTTATATTTTGTGGCCTCCGAGATCACCGGACCTCACGCCCGTCGACTTCTGGCTTCTGGAAATGACATGAATGATGAGGTACCTGAAAAGGACTCATCCTGCTGAAAACAGTTTCATTGGGATGAAAAATCGGTGTTACAATATATATTCGTTGACCTTCATAAACCCACTACTATTTCGGGAAGATTGTCATAACCAAGCTCAACTCCAATGTTACATGAACCTTGTAAATCGGCCTTCATGTAAAGATTATATAATTTCAGGCGTAGCCTGTGGTCTATTAACTATCGCCATTTAAATGTTACAGGATGCCAAACTTCACAATGCATTCTAAACGATAACTGACTTGTGAGCTTCTGGTAAGACGAGCAGAGGAACTAGTGGTAAGTAGAGTGGTATTTCAGTCGGGAGCTCCTCTTCACATATTTTGCCGACGGTTTGGTTATATCTGCTTTCCGTGGTTACAATAATTACCACAGAAAAGTTATGTGGTATTATTGTATTACACGCAGCTCACATTTCGTTTATTTTTCCTTTTCTTGGGAAAGTACAATGGGGTGTGAAAACTGAAGGACGATAACCCAACGTGAGGCGAAAATAAATATATTTCTATCTTAATTCACAACTAGACGTAGCCACGGTATTTATTTATATTTGCCATGCACAGTATCTAATTCTATATTAAATGATCTATTAAAGACGTGATTAAACCGGAATCGTGACATTAACTTTGTAGCGCAGTAGAATCCGCGTCCAAATTTTTTTATTATTTACGGAAACTTAAATAACAAATATTTTGGCCTGAGAAAGTCGCTGGCCAGGAAGAAGGGGTTTTTCCGCGCGCCGTCTTGGCGGCTAGGAATCAACACAAAGGGACTGCGCCTGACACTTGGACCATAAAGCTCGGACACCTCGTCGCCGGTTTCGGAATGTCTTAATCTGCCTGAGAATTTGGTGACCGGGTGGCGTGTGTTCCCCAAATGAAACAAGAGATATGATTGGAGAATATCCATCCCTGCCACCTTAGTGATAGGTGTCGGATAAGTGGGGACAAGGTTTTAAAGAGGCTGGCGGAGACAATTTTAGGACAGATTTTTGCAGGTGATACAAGGTGATGGCGAGAGGATATTGAAGGAGAGTGGTGGACAGATTTCTGGTGATACAAGGAGGTGGAGAGAGGAGATTGAAGGAGAGTGGTGGAGAAAGAGATTGCTGGTGATACAAGGTGGTGGCGAAAGGAGATTGGCAGCAGAGAAGTTACGGCGAGAGCAGATTTGTGAGGTGGCAGCGGAGAGGTGGACCATGCTTTGATCAGTCCAGGAAGCAGGGAAGAAAGGTCTTAACAACAAGGGAAGAAAGAGGAAAAAACGGAGTTTCCTCAATACCGGCAGCAGCTATTGTCGACCGGCCGCTTCAAGTTCCACAACACGGAAATTACAGCGAGACGCCTATGAAAACAACTCAGGTTCGTCAACGAACAGAAAATCTGCTACACGTGGTCACCCAAACCTTAAATACCCTGAGATCTTTAATACAATCCAATTTTAATTAATTATTTTTGTACATAATATAAACACGCACGACCCGTATTAAATTTATTGTGTTAACAATTAATAAATTTATATATTTAAACCCAATTATTAATTTCAATAATTAATATTCCCCCCATCATTTACAACGGTTTGCTATGTTCTACCCTACCTGAGCTGCCGGAATTTTAATTTCATCATAGTCAATACTGATTCATCGTGTTATGGAGGGGTGTGAGTGATAAAGTAAATTTTCAAAATTGTGATCCTCTTGCTGATTTTTTCATCACGTGCTGAAAAAGATATTACTATGGAATTCAATACTGTATCGGGATAATGCAAATGAATTCCCGTGCATCTCCGGGCACCCTGATTGCCGATTATAAAAGCCACGTGTGATATAAAAATGTCTGTGAAAAGCGGTGACTTAACAGGAAGACGTTGGCTACATTAAATACTTGAAAGTGATGGAATTGGTACACAATAAAATCCCCTTGAAACCAGTTGTTCGACTGCCAAATGCACACAAGTATATGCAACATGTCTACAGCACTTTCATATTCATTCTTGGATTGCGTGTTATTTTTTTGATGTCAGCTTGTTGCACGAATTATTTTATTTGATGATTATGTAAGCAAAGATCGTAGCCAGTTTTATAGCCTTATTTATAGCATATGTAATAGTAAGAAAATGTATTTATAATGACAACATAAAAGTATTCTAGTCATGTTCGTATCATACTGGTTGAGACCTTACAACCAAAACAATAAATTTAAAATTATTATTGCAAATGCAGCGTGTAATAACAGCCACCGATAAAGGTGCAATTACATCTACTTGAATCTCAAGGCCAAATAAACCTGTAACCGCCTTTAAAGAGCTTTCAATATTAGAAAAATCCCTGATAAATGATCTAATGACTGAAGGTCTGCTCACGCTCTTATCCAGCAATCAAGTAACTAATTTAACTTTTAACTCTCTGAAATAATATCATTAACAAAACTTGTTCTCCCGAGTGAAGCCACTGAATTATTAATTCGTCTACCACCGTAATTTCAGCTCAGTTTTGGTAAGACAAGTTTCGAAACTGTTTATTTTCTCGTGCATCGTCTTATTTCGATATTCCCAAAAATTTACTCATTTAGAAATTATCTTTTAAGCTCCTTCACACCTAAAATGTTTATTTGTAGCAGAGCAAGATAAATTACAAACAATGGATTGTGCACAGAAACAATAATGGAATAAACCATTCCTATTGGCAATAATTTAGGAAGTGTGTGGTGAAGAACAGAAGAGGGAGGCCAAGGATGGAAATGCTAAGTATATTGCAGAGGATGTGGGTTGTGGTAGCTATGCAGAAGTGAAAATGTTTGTGCCGTATAGGTTAGCATAGAGGGTTGCATCAGACCAGTCTTAGGACAACAACAACATCCAAACATCTTCAATGATATAAATTAAATATTACCGATTTTTAAATTAAACCTCATTGACTTTTAATCAGTCTAGTTAATATTATAATAATTGTAGTGCCCAAAAAACAAACAATAACAAATTAAAAAACTGACGACGTCTCCTACACGATTGTTAGACCTTATCAAGTGATCATAAACTGAATAAGGTTATCTCAAAGCTCGCGTATTTATAAACCAAAAATATAAAATTGGCTAAGTAAGTTTTAGTTCAACAATCACTATCGCTTTGGACTTAAATGGTGTCACATTGATTTATTCTGATATCAATCATTTCAGAAAACAGTCTAGAATTATAAATAGTTTCAACATAAAATATTTTGACAATAGTTCAATTTGTGATTGTTCAATCAGATTTGTTTAGTGATGACCGAATATTTGTCCGCGCAGTGATTTGTAATTCGT
This sequence comes from Eucriotettix oculatus, assembly GCA_034510155.1. NCBI lineage: Eukaryota > Metazoa > Arthropoda > Insecta > Orthoptera > Tetrigidae > Eucriotettix > Eucriotettix oculatus. Next base: position 41,668,482 of record CM067376.1, on the reverse strand, counting down.
CTTATGTTCTTTGATTCTGGTATTTAATGCTCTCTTGGTTTGCCCTATGTAAATAGCATTGCATTCCATTTTGTATAACAAAAAGTTATGGCATAAAGGGTCTTCGCCATTCCTGATATATCATTATAGTGCAAATGCGAATTTGTAAATGATGGTAATATTATATTGGTGTAGTAAATTGCTTGTTCCAATATGTAACCGTTGGTAAAAAGAATATACAATCTTAATGTTGGAACTATTGTGATTTTAAGGACTATTATAAGAAGAATATTACGATTGATTAAGTAGTCTATTGTTTATATTGGTATGAATAACTGAAGGAGGATACAGACTAACAAGAAGAATATTGGTGACGATGGATTGATTTTCAGAATTGAATTGATGATTATATAGAAGTGTGGCCCTGTCAACAAAGTTAAAAATCATAGCCCTCTTTTGGCTGGTGGGGTGGTTACAAGAAAAGTGAAGGACACGTCCAGATAAGTTGGTTTTCTGAACCAATTGGTGAATAATTTGGACTTAACAGCCGATAGGGTGACGTCAAGAAAGTTAAGACAGTTGTTGATGGCAGTTTCAACAATGAATTATAGCCTGGGATCATATTTATTCAAAGTATGGACAATGATACCGAATTTAGCGGAAGTAGTGATGCATAAAATATCGTGAAGGTAACGAAAATAGCAAATGGCACTGAAGCCAATAAAGGTATTCTCTAAATCACGCCTGAAAATATCAGAAAACTGTGGAAAGAATGGACATCTCTTGGGCGAGCCTTACTGTTGGTGATAAATAGAGTTGTCAAAACAGAAAGAGTAGAGTTAAGTATGAAATTGAGTGCTATAAGAAATGCATTTATTATTTCCCAAAAAAGTCTCCTTCCTCGGCTGTATACACTGGGACATGCGATTTTCCAATTTTTTCAACCAATAACACGTTTAATCAAACTCTGCAAAATACTCCGTCACGGCCTCGATCACTTCCTCATTGGGTGAATCATTCTTCCCACTATGCTGAATTTTCAAGTTCGGCAGCAAGAATAACTGACATGGTGAATAGGATGGATGATAAAAAAGATTCTAATCCAAAACTTGTACACTTTCGCCATTAAGACTGCTGCTGTGAGCGCCAGCACATTTTCCTTGGTCGTTTCTCAATCAGCAGTTGTTTCAAACGATCCAACAGAGCAGCATAACAGATCCCATTATATGTTCCATTACCCAAAAAACCTATGAATATTCTATCCTGAGAATTCCCAAAAAACAGTGGACATCACCTTTCCAGCTGACAAAACGGTCTTTGCCTTTTCGGTGCACGTTGACCAGCTTTTGTCCATTATAGTGATGGATTCAAGTCTCATCGACGATTACGAATATTCGCAAAACGCCTTGTGGGCTACGCCTAAACATTGCTAGATTCTGCGATGAAATGTTTTTCCGAATCCGTTTTAGGCCCAATGCTAACAGTCGCAGCATCCAACCCCAAAAGGATTTTTCATAGCTAGTTTTTCATTGAGACTGAAATTCACTCGGTCAGTTGAGAAGTCTACAGTATCAGCTACCTCATGCGCTTTTATTTTTCGATCTTCCATTTCGATACTGTGAACTTTTCGATGTTTTCCTGAGTGCTGACCCAAGTTGGGCGGATGGAGCGAGTTTTAACTTCTGTGCTTCTGCGACCCCGTTTCAACTCATTCATTCAGAAGGAAAACGGTCTTCAATTCTGGTGCGCACTCCGCATGTATTTCATACCATTCGGTTATAATTTATGCACTAGTCCAACCCTTGAAACTATTTAATGACATGGCGAAATTCGTTTATTTTCTACTACTCCACCTGAATATACATCTAACACTTCAGAAGGCTGCCAAAAATAAACTACGGTTGGAAACTTTTAGGAATATCTTTTAAAAGCATCATGGCTACCAAAAGTTAAAAGTCTTCCCCTCTTTCATAAAAGCTTATCAGACTCTCGTAATCTTTGTCGTCCTTGAAATATTTCAACGCTGTTACCTGGTTTTCTTAGATAAGCTCTGCTCAAAATTTCAAAATGAGTCCGAATTCAGATAAAGTATACTGTTACTTCTGAAGTTCAGTGCTAAATGTGAGGTTTTGTGTTTTTGGTGATTTTTAATATAATTTACATTTATTTTAATTTTACCTGATCGTTTTACTTCATCGTTTACTAGTTATTACTTTGTTAAACCTCTCATTTATTTCCTTTTATTTGTATTTTACAATATTTTATGTTCTTTTCATTAATATTATATATATATATATGTGTGTGTGTGTACTAAATGGTTACCGGTAATGCCCGGGAATACATCTGTTTTTACTGAATTACCGAGTAAGTTCTTCAAACTACAGCCCGGGGGTCTTGGCTACTTTTCTTTATCGTCCACATCCCCTCCTTTTCAATTCCCTTCCTATTCTATTAAAGGAGAGTTGTCTGTTTCAGGATCACCCTCGTGTAGGCTGTTACCCCTTCCCCCGCCTCCCAAAGAATACCGTAGCCATGAATCTTCTTCTTTACACCGGATCATCGATTTAAAATACGTTTATAATCTATTGAATAAAAACTTGCAATGTTTAATGGAAATAAACAGTTGATATTTATTTCGATGACCCAAAAAATACTTTACATAGTGGCATTGCGTCTTCTTCAATACGTTACGGTTACTGAAGTATTAAGTAACAGTAACCTTCAACCAATTTAAACAAAACAATAAATATTAATTACGTATCTTATTATAATTTATGAAAATCCTAACTTACTATATGCAAGAGAAGTATTAAGTAAATACTTCGAAGTACTTCAGTCGCCTTAAGCTAAATAATAAACTCTAAGTAATGTAACGAAATTATTATGGAAAACTGGTTAGTAGTGTTTTGTCTGCAACGTGATTTCATTGACGAAGATAATGCCGGGCGTTTCTATGTTTATCCGAGAGTTTAAGGAAGGGACTATTATATATAGTGATTGTTATTTTTAACTTTCCTTACTTTTTCAGAAGAGGAACAAATAAACCAAATTTGTGGTTTAACGGACTCTAACACGCTAAGGACTATAAGAACGCGCCTTATTTTTTAAATAAAATTTTTGCAATTTTTATTATTATATTGAAAAATTAGACTAAAAATAATTCTCAGTTTATAAAACCGAACTGACCTTTAAAATCCCTGAAAATCTTATTTTGAACTTCTTCTTCCTCTTCGTCGTCATCGTTGTCCTTTTTATACATAAGATGGTCTTGACTGCCATCGAGAGCGTTACCTATGTCACACTTCTTGAAAGATTTAAAAATAATGTGTTCTGTCACCGTAAACTACGACTAACACATTTGTTTGATGGTTGTCGTTTTTAAGCCTAGTAGGAATTTTAAATTAAACATTGGGCATTTTTATATTATTTTCGGGTATAAGACGCACCTGAATTTTGGAGGTAATTTTTCGATGAAAAAACTGACTTTTATTCCGTAAAAGACGGTATTAGTTTTGATGTGAGTAAAATATATGCACGATGTGCTTAATTATGTTCTTTTTTTTAAGCGTTCGTTAGTATGTAATTTATGAATATGGAGCGAAGTTAAATGCGCAATTCTGAGGATGACCGCCAAGTCCTTAAAGCTCTGTCGGGGAGTGGGAAAATTCACTTTGGCTATCTCAAGGCAATCAATCCGTAAACAACAAATTCCAAAGCTAAGGAGACGTGTAGAAGCTGACAAGAATGATGAAAGAGGAAGTTTATTTATTTATATCTGTCGAGTGAAATCTAGAACCTGAAAAAGAAAGAAGAAACACTCGTGCAGTGGTTGTTGGTGGAATTGGTCGACATCGTAACCTTGAATCACGTATAGTAAACTCAAGACACAGTAGAACTTGATTAGTCACTTGTGAATTATACGGTGTTGTATAAGAACTCGGTTTCTTACATAACTGTTTCAGCAGCCAACGCTCCGGGGACCAACCCAAAATATGTCAATAAATACACAAGAGTGAGCGCCTGTGTGTCCTTCGAAAAAAAAAGGGGGGGGATTTCTCTAAACCATGATAGGCTGAAAGAACACTTTATATAACTACTGCTACTACGTTCGGCTCTAACCCGTTCAAGTTTTGAATTTATTCCAACTATTTTTCTACGTAATTATTTTCGCTAAAACTGCATAAAAGGTCACTTACTTGTTTAATTGAATTATGTAAGGAGTCACAGAATGACGTTCTCTTAGATCTACGGGGGTTTTTAATCAACACAAGCTTCTGCTATCAGACAACAAAGGAGGTGTTAATGTTAAAAAACTAAAATATATTTGGGGTAGGCAAAAAAATTTCAGTGATTCGTGTTTACAGAATTATTTTTCTTCGCGTCCAACGCCACTGTGGTGGCTAATTACTTTTGTACCGCCATATATTTTGTCACGAATAAAATCTACGCATCATTTGGAAGATTCGGTACCAATGACTGTATTAAAAAGAAAACACACTGAATTAATTAACAGCTGACTTCACGTCAAAAAATACACCTGAGTAAAATAAATATATCACTTAACGCCTAAATTCAACAGATTTAAATTGACGAATTACTAATAAGAATTGAAGAGCAAGAAAAGAAATCAAGAAAGGAATAAGACAAGAATGCAGTCTGTCACCCATGATGTTTAACTTATACATAGAACAGACGATGAAGAAAGTCAAAACGTAATATGTAAAAGGAATCATACTACAGGGAGAAGAGATAAAAACCCTAAGGTTTGCCGATGATATTGTGATACTAAGGGAGTCAGAAAAAGACAGTGAAAAAATAATAAATGGCATGAACGTGGTCCTGGAGAAAGATGATGATTGAACACAGGTAAGGAAGGCTTTCGCAAAAAAGGAGGAATTTACTTACGGGTAATAAAAGTGTGAATATTAGGAAATCATTGCTAAAAATGTTCGTAAGGAGTGTGGCGTTATATGGGTGCGAAACATAGACGGTAGGAGTTGCAGAAAGGAAATGTGGTGCTATAGGAGAATGATAAAAATAAGATTAATTGATGGTGTAAGTAACCAGATAGTTCTGAGAAGAATCGGGGAAAATAGAAAAAAATGGTGAACTTTGACCAAGAGAAGGGATAGATTAATAAGCCAATTTGTAAGGCATGAGGGTCTTGTAAAATTTGCATTACAATAAAGCGTGCTTGGTTCATGAAGGTCACGGAAGGAATACGCTAAGCAGATTAGGGAGGACGTAGAATGTGATAGTTATACCCTAAGATTTGTTAGCATGAAGGGTTGCATCAGACCAGTCTAAGGACAGAATAACACAACAAAAACAAATTAATGGAAAATTTACAAACAAGCAAAGTTTTTTTATCGTATTCGTTCGATGATTGTCCCACAAATTTGGGACGAAAGCAAATTCCTGCGGTTGGGCGAGAGTTTGTGACAGATGCTACATGTCAGTATTTCCGAGTATCATGCCCGTGTATTTTCTTTATTTTATCTGTTATGTAACCAGTTTGTAAATTGGAAAAACCCGAAAAACTAGAATTATTTGTTGAGCTGCTTTATTTATGCCTCGATATGTTCATGAACATGTTTTTACGAATCTGAGGCTAATGGAGAAACGTTGTAACACTTCATGTGGCGATTGGAAGACGAGGTACTATGAAAAATGACAACGAACCAAGTTTCCCGGAATTACGTTTATGATTTAATTAATCGATAACATACAGTATGACTTTTAATAATGTAAAAAGTTTCCAGACAATTAAAATGTCCTCAAAATATTTTACAATTGGTTATATGTTGCTTATTAATTACACATTAAGGATGGTCAATGACCGAATCCTTTTTTTTAATTTATGACGAAACAATAAATTAAATTGTATAATATTTTGAGGACATTGTATTTAGCTGGAATCATTTAATAATTAATTTGCGGATGAGGACTTTAAATATGACGCAAATAATGGCCAAAGGTCAGAAGTAGAAGAATTTAAAATTTGTAAACGTTTCACCCAATAGTTTCACGACCTCTTCAGTTGGGAACGAAAGATTATAAAATTTAAAATTATTTTATTTCTAACTTAAGTAGTTCTTTGTATTGTATTTCCGCCCCGGATGTTGCGGTAGCAACACGAAATTTTGATAAGAACTGAAGAGGTCCCGAAAGTTGGGGACGAAACGTTTTAAAATTCCAAACTCTTCTATTTATGACTTTTGGACATTATTTTTATTTCATTTAAACTAGTAATTCAAATTAATTATTTTATTTGCGGTAAGAAGTTAAGTAATGCACGCAAAAGACAGTCGAATAATAATTTTATAACAATAGTAAAGTGCATCTGTAAATGTTTATGATTGTCAGTTAAGTTTACTCGACGAGAGTGAAATAAGTGACTATCACAGGCATACCAAAATATTTAATTAAAATAAAAAATATGAGAGATTAATGGAAACAACACTACTCCTCGTTCACAACTAGGGAACCTCTTCAGGTACAATAAAACATTCATACAAATTATTTACCTCAGGAATTTAAACAGAAGAAAATATTTTTATTGTGTACATTTCGCATAAGCTTCAGCCAAATTTATTTTCTCTCATACGTCATGAGATTAATTATTTGTATAAATGTTTTCTTACACCTGTTATGAACTTATTAACATATTTTAATTAAAATTTAATTCTCACTGAGTTGTCTGTGCTACTCATTTATCTGTTTATAATTCATATACAACATTTTAAGTTTCACCAGATATCTATTTTGAAATGTAGGGGTTTCCAGCAGCTTTCAAATAATGTATTAATATCGTCCTTTTAAATATTTATTATTATTAGTGCTTTATACCTGTTCATGGTCTCGGCTGACCGTGACGTCTACGAGACTGTCATCTTTAATAACAAATACTCGAGTTCTTTGGAGCGGAAAGTTGTCAAAATGGCGTTGGATTTAATTATTAATGGGACTGTATAGTTTCTGCACAGTTAATTCATAGCTAAATTGAAAAAGAATAATACAGATACGCAGAACAGGCCTTAGAAATCAGATATAATATGAGCGTTGGTTTTGTAGTAATTTCCGATATTTATTTTAAAAGTCATTAGCATCATCAATTCCTGTTGACAACCAACGTCGTCACCTCTGTCCAGGTCTTGCCTTCTTCCATTCCTTCCATATGCACAGATCTTCGCAACGTTTGTTTGAGCCTCCCTCTCTCCCTTTTACCCTGCGGGTTCTAGTCGAGTGCCTTTCTCTTAATGGCTCCATTACCCTTCCGTGGCCAATAGATATTCAGAATATGTCTTAAACAGCGGTTGACAAAGGTATGTAACTTGATTTCCTTTCCAAGTCTCGGACCCATATAATAGAACAGACATGACATTACTTCGGAAGATGCGGAGTATGGTCCTGGTAGATATTTTGTTGTTCTTCCACACCGGATAGAGCCTTACAAAGGCACCATTTGCTTTTAGAATCCGTTGTGCTGATCCTCCATCTTTTGTAAATATAGTTCCCAAGCACGTAAAGCTATGCACACCCTCTATACATTCACCGTTGAGGACAAATGGAACCCAATTTGTTATTGTTTATCCTTAGAGCCTTGGTCTTCTTTGAGTTAATCGATAGTCGCACTTGTTTTCCTTCTTTAACCAAGTCTTCAAGGTTTGCTTGAATTTCATCGTGTGCCTCTTAAAAGAGACGAATGTCCTGAAATGTAACTCACAGTTTATTTTGCAGTTATTATCAATCATTACCTTACACTACTTTTCCAAATAGTAACCGCCGTTATTCAGGCACTTGTCGTTACCAGAAACATTTTTATGTATGCCTTCATAAAAAAACGAAGCCGATTGTGATGAAATCCAAGTCAACACTTCCTGTTTCACAATATCACCGTCGTTGAAATCTTTCCCTCCATGGAATTTATTCAGATGAAGAAAGTGTTAACAATCTCTTGGATGGTAATGTTGTTTCCCAACCAATTGACGCGATCAGATCTTGGGTTTGTCTAGTGGTGTGTGACCGGGCGTTGTCTTGAATCTCAATAATTACACGCTGACAAATAATTTAATCAACAAAACACCTTACAGTGGTTTTCCGCACCGCGGTCTCAGCGTGCGCAATTTCACGACTTTCGTTAAACTGTTTAATCTACTTTCTCGCCATTCTTTCAGTCATTATTCGTCATCATCAACTCCTGATGTTCCTCGTGGAACATTGGGCATCGATGAAGCATCTCCATCGGGTTCTGTTGACAGACATCATCTTTACCTCTCTCCAGGTCTTGCTTCCGTGTATATGAGACACGTTTGTTTGGGTTTCTCTCTGCTCCTATTACCATGCGGGTTCCAGTCACTCACTATTACTTCCCCATAAACCTAACACAATTTCCAATTTAATTTTTCTAACGTTAAGATTCCCTGTATTCAAAAAGAAACGATTCACAGTCGGCTCTTCGTTAAATTGTTTTAAACATTTCTATACACTCTAACGAAAGGAGATCAAAAAGTGAAGATGTTTAATAGCTACGTGTGACTTCGTAATGAATGGAGGATGAGATCACGGATGCTCAATGAAACAATATAATAATAATAATACGAACTGTTGTGTTTTAAATCCATTATACTTATATGTAGAATATATTTCTTCATGTTTTATAATTTTTCAAACGTTAACTTACATTTACATACAAAAACATGTAAATGAACAGAACTTGGCTATAAATAAAAGTTAGATCCATTTTATTTTAGTTATAAACATGTTATCAAAATAGTACTAGATTTATAGGTCAAACTACTTTTTTCGATAAATTTGATCGAAAACTCTAAATTGCGTTGAAGTATGAAGGTGAGAGCGTAAATAAAACACATTTGAAGGACACTACAAAGCCTTTTAATTATATAGATAGACACTCATAAATGTTCCTCGTGAACCTCAGTTAATCTTAAAGTCTTGTTTTAAACAATTTAACTTTAGAGAAGGCCAAAATTGTAGTGTGTATATAGAGACAATCATGCTAATAAAAATTGCATCAAATACAAAGAAAAATATTTCTAGTCCTAACCTATTAGATTATAGTCTATTTCTAACTGCATATTCCTGCCTGAAGTCACTGCTTGCATGAAAACGGTATAATGACCTTGATTCTATTTCTATCTGCTTTACGGGTACTGGGATACCTCATTATTATAATGAGGGCAGATGAAGGTTTATTTTTTCCCATTAGTATTTTCATTCAAGATGTCATTCAAGAATCTGGTTTTCGTGAATCACGACTTACTTCCTGGTACAACTTTTTAAAATGACTGGGTAAACAACCTTTCCTCGCGAAACTGGTTGATGGCTTCTCCATTGATGATAGTGCGAGAACTTTTTTTAAAAAAATTATATTAAAATATTTGTGGATCAGCTTTGAAATAAAATCGGTTAACAAATTAAAGTTTACACATTCGGACCTTAACTAAGATTCTTGCCGAATATCCCGTTAGGCTTTCAGTAACGTATAAAAACCGTAACAAAAGATAATGGCATGGAACGTTCTCGAATATTAAGAAGTATCTTTATACGACAAGCAAAGCTCCTGGAATGCGTTGAAAAATAAAAATTTAAAAGGAAACAGAAATGGTGAAGTGAGCAAATTGAAGCCAAAGATAGTTTCCTGTTAAGAGTTTCTTGTTGGGAGTTCACTATACTGGAACAGTCGCCCAGAGATTGTTACGTTCAGCAGACCAAAGATTGTAAACAAAAAGATTAGTAATTAATGAACATAGATTTTCCCGGTGAATAATTTGGATGAAATCTTCACTGTTTACCAACCGGGTCAGGTTTTTAAAAGAACACACCGTTTCTGCGGCCATTTTATGTCGCCGTCTTCAGGCAGGAAATGGCCGCAGAAACGTTGTGTTCTTTTAAAAACCTGACCCGGTTGGTTAACCGTGAAGATTTCATCCGAAAAAAAAAATTGTGGGCATTCGAGGTCGTATTTAGGCGTGTATTAGATCTGAGTCCTTGGAATAGTTGCAAATCTCTTTGAAATAAATGATAACACGTCCAATTTAATCAGATGTATGTAAATTTTAGCTAAAATAAATTTTAGAACGTATTGATAATTGTACATTTCAGACAAAAATAATGTTACATACCAAAATTATTGTTTATATTCCAAAGCGTGTTACATCGGACAAACAAAACGCTCAATGATAACTTATATTAATGAACATAGAAAACAATGGTTTACTGTTCAAAATTTATTCATTCGTTTCATAGAAAATTTATCTAAACAATACATTTTTGACATGCAAAATGTAAAAGATTTTGATAAAGATCAAAAATAATTTTTAATACTTATGAGCGAAATGTTGCACATTAACTTGGCTATTAAATGTGAAGACTGTTACCAGTAATTTAAATAAAATGTATGATGCTTTGTTATTATGTATTTTGTTTACATTCGGTCTTTGTAAATTTTACGTCGTTAATTTCCAATTTCAACAATAAGTCCACAGCTGTGCTTGTGTGACACTTATTACGGTTGCAATGAGTGCACTATAAACAAACAAATTTGTTTTCTGCGTAAGTCTTAAGGTAAAACGTCAGTATTGTTAGATATATTTTCATTACTAGCATGAATATTAATATGATGTAAGTAAAGATTGTTTTACTTGAATTATTTTTACATTAACTTCATTGTTTTCTTGCCCCTGATGAGGTTCCCTGTGAGAGAAACGACACTTGCTGAAAAGTTTAATACGGTCTAATTTTTGTTTCAATTAAAATTTAACTACGACTAAATCGGCAGTGTTTTTCATTTATTTCGTCTTACAACTAACGTAATACAAATCTTTTACGGGGAATGAAGCTATCAGTTTCTTTTAAATAAAAAATAAAATTCCTAGTATGCAGCAGAACGCGAAAATTTACGCGGCTGGCGAAAAATTCCATTTTCGTGTGGCGACGGTCTGACACGACGGAGGATCAGACGACGTCATATCAGACAAAGGCTGGTGGATTAACGCCAGGTCTTGACCGCAAAGGAAAATCACACACGTTCAAAAGAAAATCTCGCAGTGTGTGAGGGTGACCGATCACGTGATTAAAATTGTGCGTCAGTGGAAGCGTGAAGGTTTGTCTAGCTCAGAGGTGATGTAAGAATACATTGACCATCTGGCAAGTAGACTTGGAAGGAGGAAGATATGGATGATTAGTCAGTTCGCAAGTATCTGAGGTGTTACGGAGATGTACTAAGATCAGCAGATATTGCGATTCAGAAGAAAAGTTACCGGTCAATCCATTGTGGAGAAGTGTTGGAGAAATTAATTCGCAGGAATGATGTCCGCCTGCAAACCAACAATATTTTACCAAATGCAAACCATTCAGACAAATCTACACCTAAATGAGCGGTGATTCATATATTCCGGGGAACAACGAGAGTCAGTCCCACAGCCTGACAGAGGAAAACCCTTTTCGAAAGGCCGACAAAGGGAAATTACGAAGAATAAATCTATCGATTCCTTGAAGTCGACCCAGCAGTCGATCTAGCAGCCGCAGAAGCCGAATAATTGGGTGTTCATAAATGGTTTTCACGGTGACGTAGATATCTGAAATCCTGCTACCCTATATGCTTCTTGTTTTATATAACTTATTTTTTAAAAAGTCATTCATAGTATCATGTTTCAAAAAATACCCTGAGAAACAGAAGCCATTGTAAATAGTTGTAATAGTAATTGCAATTTAAGAGTAAAATAAAGTTAAGGTCCCTAATTGATGTAACAATTATTTCACTTGTTAATAAATTCGAATATATTTTTAATAAAACCCTATTTTTATCATATTAAAAAAAATGAAACCAGTAATATTATTAAGGATCTGTTCTGAGGATCACTGTCCGCTCTGCAAAGTGCGCCCCTGATCTTTCCCACATGGACAAGATCGCTGCATAACCTCAAGGTTGAACTAAGCTGATAAACGACTTTCGCTACCAGCTTAATTTTTTATTTTATTATTTTTCTCCTTTCGCGGTCCTGCCAAGTCGTAGAGTGACATTCCTCGTCTTATAGTATTTAGGAGGCTCGTCGAGTGAGGTTGTCACTGATGTAGATCTTCGACTTGAGATCGTCACCTACTTGGAGACGTTTTTTCGTAGCCGCTTAGGAGACTAGGTCGTTGATCGACGAGGACGTGGAACCATTTTATCGCCAGGTCGAAATACAAAACTCAATGGTCACGACCTATCACCAAAAATACGATACCGTTTCGGCAGGCAGCACAGCGTGGAGCACAAGACCTTAAGTTTATGTTGTACAGACACTTCTGGCAGCGTAATGACAACTAACAAGAAAATTATTTGTCCGCGCATCTGACCCAGTTTTAGTAAACCGGTGTATTATTACACAAATATTCGTATTTTTTAAATATGACACCCTTCTAGCTTTCAATTAAGCTCCAAAATAAAAGCAAAGTATTTAATAGCTCCAAGCGAATATATAAATCTGTGAGAAGAAATAAATCATGTAAATTGCGTCTATTGAATATTAAGTTAATTCAATTTACTTTTATATAGATGGGGAGTTTTAATAGATTAATAATTAAAGCAAGTGTAATGGAATAAATTTGCATGAACCGGCCGATTCACAAGATACTGCGCAAATTATAGTCAGAAAAATAGTTTGAATTTAAAATTGATATTTTCCATCACATCACAAATTAAAACATGAAATAGTGACATAAAATGGTAAAAATCTTTTTTTGTAATTATTTATTCAGTTTTTGGATATTTATAAAGGCTGAAAATTAAAAACTAAATAGGTTAATATCATAGTCAAATATGTGATATTTTAGAGTTAATACAGGATGAAACTGAACGTAATGACGTGGGGTAACTGAGACAAGTAATTTTATATATGATACTTTGGGTCCAAACGGACAAAAAAATACCCTAATACAAAATCACAAGTGTCGTATGGAGTGTAGCGTTATATAAGTGCGAATTGTGGACACTAGAAGTTGCAGACAGAAAAAGAATAGAAGGTTTCGAAATGTCGTGCTATAGGAGAATGCTGGAAATAAGATGGATGGATATAATGACTAACCAGGAAATTGTAAGCAGAATAGGGGACGAGAGAACAATATGAAAGAGTTTGACCAAGAGAAGTGATAGATCAATAGGCCACGTTTTGAGACATGAGGGTCTTGTAAAATTAGCAATAGAAGGGAATGTGTGGGGTGAGGACAGAAGAGGGAGGCAAAGGAAGGAATACGGAGGATGTAGGATGTGGAAGCTATGTAGCAATGAAAAGGCCTGCGCAGGATAGGCTAGAATGGAGGGTTGCATCAGACCAGTCTGTGGTGATTGACCCTTACAGTCGGGTAAAGCAAAAATAATTTAGTTTTTGTTATTTACGTATACTGGACGGAAGACGACAATGGCTTGGTGGGGCTGAGTAGGCGGGAAAACGTCACCGTCTGCAACATTGTTGGCTGCAACATTGTTGATGGCCTGGAAGAGATTAGATTGGACAGTTGTTGCAGAGAGGCTGCCGGAGAGAGACGCTAGGGAGAGACGAAGTAGTGGCAGAACAAGGGCGACATGATATAAAAATTATAGTTTCGGCACATTTTAAGAAGGAGATTCATTTGGTGGGAGCTCAGAAAATAAAAAGACAACATTTGATCTGAAGGAGAGGCGCTAGAGAATCTTAAGATGAAGAAGACGTGAACACCAGCAAAGGAACAACCGGCATACGAACAAAAAAACGAAGAATAACGACGTCATCTGGTTAACGGCAGATACCTCGGTTTTTCCACACAAACCAGTCTGGTCTGAATTCGCGAATTAATTTTCCAACTAATCGTCTCCGTCACCACCCGCGTCCGGTAGCAGCCATTTAAGAGCCTCGTAGATAATATTTTTGCTTTTACCACTGAGCTAATGATTAAATTGATATCGTAAATTTATATGTTTTCCACTATAACTTAATTTGAGTTATATTTCTATTCAAATTAAATACATTATTATTATTATTGTTCGTTTGATTGTACAACAATATTTTTGAGGGTGTAACCAACGAACACCACAAGTCTTAGGATCGATTACTACGACAACCTGGAGTTAATAATTAGGTTGAATTCAGGAATGGGCGTACAGGTGTCGCGACGGAATGAAGCATGTCGATCAGCCGAACAAAACACTCCGGAATTTACGAATTACCTAATTCACAATGACGCAGTTTTTCTTGGTCTGTCCGTCATAATCTCAATCAAATTACTGTGAAATAATTTTCATGTGACGTGAAACAGTTTTTCAGTGTGCCAACCTAAATAAATACTCGCACTCTTTGGAAGAAGAAGTTAGTTTTGGCGTCTGTAACCAATAAACTGTTCAAGTTGGTAGGCCTTGGTCACGAGATATTATAAAAGTCAACGCTCGATTACGTAACTTTGTTGTTCACTTGAAACTGTTTCTCATTGGTTCATGTACTTAGTTCGACTCTTGCTGGCTTTATTGCAACGTTCCAGTGTTTACGTAATATGAATTACTTGGAAAGACTCGTCTGTTTTAAACCACACTCGCGGGGCGTGGCTCAGGCTTACGTAATCAGGGCTTGAACCGAATAATCGTATTTGGTTTCTAATATAAAGTGTGTCTCTACACAAACATGAGTCCCGTGTTTTCTAGAAGGCTGCCTTGTAGGATATCATGTCAATCCTTCGCTGCAGTACGGCAATTCATTATTAGCACTAGCTAAAATCTTTGCTATCCTATTCTTACTATGTTTCTCTGTCTTAATTGGAACAAAAACTGTCTATAATAATAAACTGTTTCTTTATATTACTTTTCTTTCGATATAATGTAGAACGTCTTCAATTTTTCTTGTGAACACTATTCTTCCATTTCAACGTATTAGTAGCCAAAAATTTCTCCTTCTATGTATTGTCAATTTTCTTTACTTCATTGTTATTTGTCTCGCAGGACATTTGTGATAGGTCTTACATGATATATATATATATATATATATATATATATATATTTGGTTAACAGGCTACACGAGGGTGATCCTGAAACAGGTAACTCCCTTTTAATAGCATGGGAAGGTAATTGAAGAGGGGGGATGTGGAAGGTAGAGCATGGTAGCCAAGGTCCCCCGGGTTGTTGGTTAAGGACCCTACCTGGTGTTTCACCTGCAGAGAAGCAGGGAAACCCCTAAAAAACCTGCATCAGGTAGGTAAGGCAGAACTTTGAAATATTCCCTTCTCTGAATCCATTAAAGAACCTTCACGACACGGAATCCAATCTTTAAGGCTCCTAATCCGGTTCTCAGAGTCAAAGACCTTGACCATTCAGAAAATGTTGTTCCCTCATCATACCTTCTGGTTCAGGTTCCTTGAATTCGTTACGTCGCTATAGACTTTATTGTATACTAAGCTAGATTACTCTTCTCAACTTCACTTTACCTATATCTTTATTTATTTCCAGTGAATGAAGAGGATATGTCTCCAAATGGCTTTTTCTGTTTCCCGGAAATTTTTACGAAACACAGGAAGTAATTTTCAAAGAAAGAACGTTGAAAACATATGTAAAGACTCAGCCACTTTATTGGTACAAATAATTGTATGAAAAAGGAGGTTAATCAGAAAACGTGTTTCTTGTGTAAGGACTTTGCATAAATATTCCTTGCTTCAATATGCCATAGTTTATGACCGCCGTAAATTTTGATGCATGTACGAGTTGAAAACATCTTTTTAGAGTTTTACTGCGATTAAGTTAAGTGACTGTTTCGTTCTTTATGGCGACATCATTCGGCTATCGATGTGTACGTTTTTCAATTATTATTAATAGGAGCGCCGAAACGCTTAAATTAAGTTCCTGGTGATTTAGGTTACACTTCAACGATTCGTAAACATGAAAAAAATGTAAGACTGTTAGGAAACGAGGGTGTTTACAATTTTTTCACAGCGGAGACCTGACGGAACAAATGCACCCACTCCAATTGTTAATAGTTATTTAACTTCATAATTTATAGCCGGAAAAGCAGTTAATGATCATAAGCGACTTCTACAATTAGGAGAACTTACTTCTGTGTACGGAAAGAGTATATTGGAGGATGGAACGACAAATAAAATGCGAGCTAGGAGAAGATCAGTTTGGTTTTAGTAAGAATGTAGGGACAAGAGAGGCAATATTGACTTTGCGTCTAATTTTAGAAGACGGGATACGAAAAAGAGGCGTACGTTCGTTGCATTTGTACATTTAGAAAAAGTCTTTGATAATGTGAACTGCAACACACTATTAAGAATTTTGAAGAGGACAGGAATAAATTATCGATAAAGAAGATTTATCCATAACCTCTACAGAAGGCAGTCAGCAGTAATTATTCAAATACAATTCACCGGGAAAGCCTTCGCTCTTTAGCAGTAATTATAATTGAAGTGCAAGAAAAGAATGCAGAAAAACAAGAAAGGAGTAAGAAAAAGATGGAGTTTAACTTATATATAGAATAGGCGACGAAGAAAGTTAAAACGGAATGTGGAAAATGAATCAAACTACAGGGAGAAGAAATAAAAATCCTGCAGTTTGCCGATGATATTGTAATATTAGGGGAAGCAGAAGAAGACTTATAAACCATAATGAATGGAATTAATGTGGTCCTGAAGAAAGAGTACATCATGAGGATTAATAGAGAGAAAACCAAGGTAATGGAGTGTAGTTCAATAACAAAGTATGTTAGATTGGAAGGGATTGTTATGTTGTGGTATTCAGTCCTAAGACTTATCTGCTTCAACCCTCCATGCGCAAGCCTTTCCATTTCCTCATAACTAGCACAACTCACATCCTCCCTAATCTGCCTAGCGTATTCTATTCTTCGTCTCCCTCTTCTGTTCTTACCCCACACATATCCATCTAATTCTAATTTTGCAAGACCCTCGTGCCTTAAAACGCGGCCTATTAATCCATGCTTTCTCTTGGTGAACGTCCTCGATATTGTTCGCTTTTTCCATATTCGTTATTTACTCTATCCACCCATCTGATTTTCAGAATTCGCCTATAGCACCACATTTCAAAGGCTTCTATTCTTTTCCTTTCCGGAGCTCCTATCGTCAACGTTTCGCACCCGTATAACGCCACGCGCCATACCAACATTTTTAGCAATTCCTTAACTTCCGTCAGAATATCCCTTCCCAATCTAACACTCTTTTTTATTCCACTGTTTCCCAAACTAAACTCCATTAACTTGTTTTTCGCTCTATTAATCATCATATTGAACTCTTTCTCCAGGACTCCGTTAATTTATTATGGTTTCCAAGTCTTCTTCTGATTACCTTAATACTACAATATCGTCGACAAAGCGTAAGGTTTTAATTTCTTCTCCTTCCAGTATGATTTATTTTCCATATTCATTTTAATATTCTTCATCGCCTGTTCTAAACAACATGGGCGACATACTGCATTCTTGTCCTACTCCTTTCTTGATTTCTGCTTTCTTTTCATCGACTTCTTTTCTAATTACTGCTGCCTGTCTTCTGTAGAGGTTATGTATAAGTCTCTTTTCTCGGTATTTTATTCCAGTGCTTTCAAAATCTTAAATAATTTGTTCCAGTTCACATTTTCAAACGCTTTGTCTAGATCTACAAATGCCATGGACGTAGGCCGTTTTTTTTCTTATCCAGTCTTCTAAAATTAGCCGCAAAGTTAATATTGCTTCTCTTGTCCCTACATTTGTCCTAAAACCAAATTATATTTGACGTTCCATTCTCCTATATACTATTTTAGTTATGGGACTGAATATTATGATGGAAGTTAAGGAATTCTGCTACTTGGGCAACATAATAAGTAGGGATGGTAAAAGTATACTAGGTGACATAAAGAGTAGGATAGCAGAGGCAAGGAAGACAGGGATGCTTGGTCGCTCTTCGGGACGTCGATTTCTAGATTGCCCGCCCGGTAAGCGGGAGGTCCTGTTTTCGAGTCATGCGTCCGGTCGGCATTTTTCCATTCTTGTTTCTAAAGGAATAATTATTTTGTTTCTGTCTTAAGCCTAGTAAATATTCTTCGCCAACGAAACTTACCATATCAAAGGACAAACAAGTGCCTTTCCTACAGTTTCAATCGATAAAACAAGAAATTATCTCTACTGTCTCCAACCGGTAACTAGGCTGTATTTGCATCCAATTACTCTTTTAGCTATTTGCATTTCAATTAATACCGAGGAATTTACTTACGGCAATATAAGTGTGAATATTAGAAAATCATAAATAAAAATGTTCGTATGGAGTGTGGCGTTATATGGATGTGAAACGTGGACTGTAGAACTTGCAGAAAGGAAAAGAATAGAAGCCTTTGAAATTTAGTGCTATGCGAGAATGCTAAAAATCAGATTAGTGGATAGTGTAAGTAACTAGGAAGTTTCTGAGAAGAATCGGGGAAAAGACAACAATATGGAGGACGCTGACCAAGAGAAGGGATAGATTAATAGGCCACGTATTAAGACATGAGGGTCTTGTAAAATTAACGTTATAGGGAAGTATGTGAGGTAGAAACACTTTATGGATGCCAAGGATGGAAAATGCTAAGCAGATTAGGGAGGATATTGGATGCAGAAATGGAAAGTCTTGAGCAAGATAGGTTAGGATGAAGGGTTGCATCGACCAGTCTTAGGACTGTATACAATAACAAACAAACGTGAAGTTCGATTTCAAATTTATAGTATGATAGTTCAAACTTCAGATGAAAGTGAATGGACTGATGAAAACGAAATGTACAGCAATCTGAGCACTTATATATAACGTAGTGCTTTTAGAATAGAATGGAGCCCTTCAAGGAGTGAAGAGAAAAAATCCTAAGGCAGTATATGGCATTTATTTCTAAACAGTGTGAATATAACCGAAGAAACAAAGGATTCGTCAAGAATGTTACATGACCTTGATTCCATTGAGCGCGTTGAGTTTATGTAACTCTAAAAGAAAATCTTAAGAAAAAAGGGTTTGAAAAAATGTAATTACCTTTAAGGTCGCAGTCTGGCTGGCTAGCGCTAAAAACATTTCTGCAGTTAAATTTGCGTCATTACCAGACTGGATCTATTACTCAGTCACTCGGTCACGACGTATCGTCACTTTCAGAAGTGCGCGTTACAACTCACAGATTAGCATTGATTTATGTAACATAAACAGCTTTTTTTTAAGTCAATCAGCGAAAGAAAATAATTTTCGTGTATTATATTAATTAGACAATTTGCTTGGTTAGTTGCGTAAGTTATTTCAAATTATCTGTCTCATGTTTTTAGAATTTTTTTCATCATTATACAATACAAGCTGGGTTCCCGGCTATACCCGGTACAATATTATAATTTAAGCGGTATAGAGCTCATTGTCATGCCTCTCTATCCCCCGATTCTAAGAACGTTTATAGAAACTCTTATTAACAGAGGAAGATCTACGTAATTAAATTTAGTGAATCTCTTCTTATTTACCATTTGTCGATACTCCTCACGATTCCAATAACCGTAATTTTTTCTGTTTCTACTCGTATTTACGAAGATATCTCACTGTGACGTCACCACATACAATACACGACCCGCACTCAACCCAAAAGATACTCTAACCTCAAAATAGTGTTTTAAACAACTTTGAAAAATTATCATTATATCAAAAGCATACAATTAAAATATATTATTTAAAATACAAACATAACCAAGTTTCTAACATTCTCACTAATGAATTTGACTAAAATTAAATTATAATGATTAAAAGTCTTAGATTTGGCTTTATAATTTTGTATTTGGCAAAAGTAGTTTGAAATGTGCTGTGGTTCTTTGAAATGGGGGGGGGGTGGAATTTAAGGATTTAAGAAAATCTTTCGTAACTTCCCATGTGTTTGTATTTTGGTTTGAAATATTGTTTCACTTTAGGAAAGTGTTGAATTAACACTGCTGGTTTAATGGAAGAAAAAGTTTATTTAGTTTCAGTTCATTAAATAGGTTAATTTGTAGAAGTGTATAATTTATACAAGTAGAAGTAACATAACTACTTTGAACTCAAGTGTACTCTCTGCAAAGTGGTTTCTTTGAAGGAGCTCAGGTGTACTCTCTGCTATGTGTATCTTCAGAGTGGTTACTCTGACGAAACCAGTCCTTGTAAAAAGTAACGTCGCATCTAGAAAGTGAATGTTATTTTTATAGTTTGTAAATATTTGTTTTACAATTGATGTTGAAACTGTCTTCAATTACAATTATTCATAAACTTTCTAGAAATTCCCTAATTAAATTCAGAACACAATTAAAAATAAAATTCAGCTGGAAGCGTAATTTCCCCCCTGTGTAGTAAAGTTCTCTATGAGTTATTTGTCACTGCGATACGAAGATCCTGCATTTCTATCTTAATATATTTTTTGGAAGTCTGGAGGGCGGAGAATAATTTTTTTTTAAAATCCGATATAGTCTGTAGCGCCTTTGCGGTAGAAAAGGGTTTTGAACGGCTCCGATTTTCAAGATGCTTCTTCAATATAACATTGTGTTTATCGTCTCCATTTATAAAAAAATTTAACTGAATATATAATTATAAGGACAGTTTTTAAAGTAAATTATTTATTAATATTCAACCCCATGCAGCGCTCCGATTGCGAGTTTTGTGCATAAGGGATCACAACCTCCATTTATTAGGAAGCCAGACGCTGCTTTGAATCATTTCTGTATTCTATTGCACTCCATTAGGATTTGACTTAACTAGTTTGATGTAAAATGTGAATGCTACTGGTGATGACTTATTTAACGTTTCATTCATATAATGTTATTTAAAGCATTATTTAGAATATAGTTCATCACTATACCAACTATATTATTATTTAGGCACCCACGCAATGACGACCGAAAATTTTCTTCTACCACTGATATCGAAGGGTGAAATAACCATTCTCCAATATTAATTTTAGGCCTTTAAGATACTGGGCCATTCAAATATAAACGAGCCTTTTGAAAAAAGTTTATTTCCCATTTAAGAAGAAAAGCCACTTTATAATTATTTTTCTACATAGTTCTCCTCCTTAGTAATGCATTTTTTCTGTTGATCAGGTATCTTTTTCATGCTTCTTTCGAAGAATGACATCAGCCAATTGCTCACCAACTGATCAGACTGTGGATCGTTTGCAAAACGCTCTCCTTCAAGTGCTTCTTGGAGAGGCTCAAACATATGGAAATCTCATGGTGAAAGGCCAGGCAGTAGGGAGGGTGGTCAAGTGTTTTCCATTGCTTTCTAACAAATTTTCGTGTTGTTAGGGATGCTGTGTGAGGCCGTGCATTGCCATGCTGGAGCAGGACGTCTGGAATGAGCTGACGGGCGCCTTTTTGACCGATAAGCAGCTCGAACCTGGTCAAGATATTCAACGAGTAAAACTCTTAGAAAGTCCCAAAAAAAGTTGACATCGCCTTCCCGGCTGACAAGCGAGTTAAGGTTCTTGATGCCCCTGGCTCCCTATTTTCTCTTCACTCCATACTGGCCCCTTATGACTCGGGATTCTAGAGGTGAACACAAATTTCATCGAACGTCTCAATGCGGTGCAAACAAACCTGCCTTTAAAAAAACGAAGAAGAAGCTTCTGACAAACATCAACTCACGCATTTTTGTTTTATTGGATAAGCAGACGTGAGATTTTTCGGAATGTAAGGTTGTGAATTGTGGTGTGTGTTCACTACCAACACTGATTCCCATTTCCTTACTGATTTTTGCTACAGTGATGCGACAATCTCTTTCAATGAGCTCGTGAACAGCTTCAACGTTGCCAGACGTTATCCTGCAACGGGAGCGTGACTCACATTTTCCACTTTTTAACGTCCTTCTTTGCACTCAGCACACCAAGATTTCGCTCGTTGCTATTAAAGTGCATTCTCCTCGAACTGTGCACGCACTCGGTACCGATTTCGTTAAAAACTGTATTATGATGTGTTTCGCAACCAACGGATGAACCACTCTTTCGCTCATTGTGAGGACAACAAACGAAACCGATCGAGTAGTCGGCTTTGCCCTGAGTCCTTTAGAGAAGATCCCTCCTTACCCTTCTTTATGCCTCGCCTACCTTACTAAGCCCTCAGAAGGAAAAGGCTCCTTTATATTTGAATGCATAATTTTGCTCTGATTTCCGGAAAGGTTGAACTAGTTCCCAGTTATCGTTGATAATCAGATGTATCGCTGTATTTACAAATAATGTTGTAACATCATAAGTGACGAGTACGTCATTGAGCAATTAACATCTCGTTTAATTGATGGCAATAATTACTCGTATTTTTGAAGACTGGTTGTGATTATCTTTTTATGAATATATCAAAGAACAGTCTTGACTGAGCAAATGTTTTTGTAACGATATTGAAGTAAGGAGGAAGCATTTGAAGACTACTGAACCTAAATATAATCACTTCGGTGCCACCTACGAAATAAAAAGAGTGAGACTGAGTCTTTTATGGATTGTACAGAGACCATTTGGAGTGGGATTGAGCCTTACAGAAGAAAATCGAAGTGGGATATTTCATAGCGTTGGCAAGAAACATCAAACGTGGAATTACGAGCCAGTATATGTAAGTATGAAGTGATAGGTGAACATTGTCTACTTACCCGAGCGCCTGGCGACAATATTGTTCTGGGAACCAGCTGACACCCCTTATGAAGGATGAGGTGTTTATAGACGGCTTTCTCGCGTCTCCATAAATCATAAGTCATGA
This sequence comes from Eucriotettix oculatus, assembly GCA_034510155.1. Lineage (NCBI taxonomy): Eukaryota > Metazoa > Arthropoda > Insecta > Orthoptera > Tetrigidae > Eucriotettix > Eucriotettix oculatus. Next base: position 41,645,800 of record CM067376.1, on the reverse strand, counting down.
CTTAGTAACACATCCTCCGTGTTTATTACATCTGCCGTGTTTGTCACTCATTCCGCGCGAGATAATCAATCATTGCGACAGTTGCGCTCACAGACGTTGTTTTTGCGAAGACTTTCGTCGAGATACGGTACTTTATTAGCGGTGGAAGCTGTAGCACGAAGAGAGAGCGAAGTAATTGAGGTATTCTACATAAAATTACTGTTCTACCAAGCCGAATGTTGGAGTAAATATTTACATATGCAGAGCTCTATAATACCAGGGGCTTTACGATGAGTAATGTCGATAAACACGAGCTTATTCGCAGTATGTCACTCAAGAAAAATGGCGATTGTTTCTATGTGCCTTTCCCATGTAATATAACGTTTCGTCCCCAACTTTTGGGACTTCCTCAGTTCATTAATTAAACGTTTGGAGTCGAAAAATTATAGAAAAGTTCATCTTTGTAATTTATTTATAACTAACAGGGTGCCCGGCGATGCCCCAGAATTTATTTACATTAGCTCCCTACAGTATTTCATTTGACTGTAATCTCTTAGATGTTTTAGGAAACCTTAGAATACCTTGTAACTCGCAGTGTATGAAATTCCGGGTATATAACTCAGAAGCGGGTTGCCTTAACCATGCGTCTTCTTCTCACTATCGGATCCTCTATAAAATACGCCTGATTAATCTTAACCGATTCAGGGAATGCCTAGCCCTGAATCAAGCCAAAATCTCATTGGCCATGCCTTTTCTTCTTCCTATCGGATCATCCATTTAAAATAGATTTAGAATCTATTGAATTTAAACTGCTAGGTTTAAAGGAAGCATACAGTTCGTATTTAGTGAGATGGCCCAAATGTACTTTATTTAGTAGCCTTGCGTCTTCTTCTATATGTTACAGTTGTAGAAGCATTAAGTAACAGTTCACCCATCGTAAAAAAAAATACAAAGTATGTATGTTTTATGGAAATCTATAACTTAGCAGAGAAGTATTACATAACTTCTTTAGAAGCTCTTTAATCACCTTAAAGTCAATAATAAACATTAAGTAATTTAACGTAATTGTTATTATGGAAAACTGGTTTGAAGTGTAGTTTAGGCAACGAGGTTTCTTTGACAAAGGTATGCCGAGCGTTTCACGAAGTGTGTTACTCAGTTACCAATAGTCCGACCTACCTGATGCATCTTTTCCCCTCTTTGAGGTGGATCACAGGGTAGGATCCTTAAACTATAGCCCTGGGGTCCACATCCCTCCTTTTAAATTCCCTTCATATGCTATTAATGAGGAGTTGCCTGTTTCAGGATCACTCTCATGTAGCCTATTTATAAAAAAATAAAAGAAGAACGATGTATCGCTCCTTTCGACTGCCGTGTGATGGCTGTGAGGACACTGAGGTAAAAATTTATATTTGCATCATGAAGAGTTTCCAAAGAAAGGAACGAAAAGTAGTGATATGTTTTACAATTTATTTATTTAAATTATTTCCGAATAATTTTGCTGTTGTATTCATTTATTTCAATCAAAGCAGATACATATAAGTATGAGGTAACATTTTCTTCGGATCCCTAGGTAATGATACGTAAAAATTAACTAAAATCATTCTTGAATCAATTAAAAAATAGAGGATACATGCACTTTTATTTAACGTGATCTTCCCAGTTTAACAACAACTAAATGAAGAATAAAATTCATTTCTTTAATTACACTTTTTCTTTTTTTAGGTCAATCATCATGGAGCCGTAAGGAAAGATTCGAAATTGGGCAGCTAAGGGTTAACTACAGTTCCCGAGATAAGTTTAAGGAACCTACCCGGCATTCGCGTAAAAGCAGGTAAACGGCGAGAGTAACTATGAGTCTCTGGTTACTTCTGCTGTTTAAGGCTTTCCGCATGGAGGCTATGGTAACTCCTATTCGATCAATGGGGCACGTCGTCATGGATCTGATTGGTGTTGGTAACGATGCAAGGGTCTTAGAGCGTTAGTTCCTTCAAGGTCAGTGTTAATCCCCCTTAGAGTGGAGAACAGATTTCTCTGGCACGCGGAAAGGACATCGTCTGGTTCTGTAAGGGGTTAGTCTGGGAAGTTGCTTTCTATTCCTACCAGTGATAGTAACTGAGACTAACTCAAGGTGTTCATCGAGCGACTAAGGTGTCGAAAGTGCGGGGAATGGGGGAATGGGCTCAGATATTCTGATTGCAAACGCAAGCAGAGGGCCTTGGACCCTTCGGTATGGTGCTGGATTCTCTGCGCTTTTAACATCCCCTAGTATTGTCCATGCAATAACTTGAAAGCTCATTCTGGCTTTCCACAATGGTCCGGCAAGTTTCAATGGCCATTTATGTTAAATGCAACTCCTCCCTACCGTAGGACCCTGAGCATGTATGTGCTGAAAGGAGCAATGCGCGCGGTCGACCAATGCTGCCCTTCGTAGAGAAATTGGGTGACTCGGGGCGCGTGTGGTCTCTGTTCTATCCTTCAGTCAGACCCCGTAGCTCACCTGGTGGTGGTTTATCAACGTCCCAGAATAACGAAATTGGTGTTGGATTCGAGGTGGCAGGCAGTGGGCCCCGTTTCCCTCTCTTTGAAGATTCTTAATTCAAAATAGGCCTTCCTGGAGTGGCCCCCGCTGTCTCACCAGGAAGATCCAGCTTGCGAGAGTTGATACTAGCTCCCACTAGTGAAATTTATTTACAAAGATCATAATACAGTATTACATAAGAAGAAAATCTGGAATTCATGGACGTGGAATGGGCCTTAACTTCACATAATTACAATATTGTAAATATACTTAATAAATTTATTTAACGTTGAATATGTTTTAATATTAAACTAATCCACCCAGTTTATTAATTTAGTAGAAGAAGTGTCTAAGGAGAATCTTGCTTAGTTCTGTTTTGAATTTGATTTTATTATCCTTTAACTGTTTAATGCTGTGCGGAAGTTTGTTAAATATTATAATATTATAATGATGAAATCATTTCCATTTACGTTGTTTGTGAGATTTTGTAATTGTATTGATATTGTGGTCATCTGAGTATCAAAAACAGCATCAAGGACAGTATGCAATAACTTATAGCAGTAACAACGCCCAATTTCTTGATGGTTAATCTCATATCTTCTTCTGCTATCGGTGAAAATGGGAGAAGCTTTACAAAATCAATACATCTCAAATGGCTGCAATACGTTAAAATGGTTTTAATAAGATCCTACTGTAATACAAATGCCTAATTGATACTCATAGTGTCTTTCATTCGCTCTGTTGCTCAATGGAACTTTAAATAAGGCTAAGTTACGCCTCTCTTCCTAATTAAGACATTTGGAAGGAAAAAATCATCATTTTAACAAATAGACCGAGAATCTGTTGTGAGTAAAGTGACAATAAATTTTAGTTTTGTTGTGAGGGATTTGTGGGAAGCAGGTGACATGTTAGTGTTGTTTCCGAGGCGAAAGACAATGCTCAGAGATAGAAGGCGACGCCAGTAATCCTACCAGGGCACAATAGACCCTAAACTGTTGCTCGCACTCGACTCGGGAAGAATGACGGAGCTACGTGTTTTCAGATCTTTCGCTCTTCAAACAGTGATGATAAGCAGGAGTCTCTTTGCCAACACGAGATTTATAAGCCTTTTCTAATCTGGAAAATCATACTACACCAAAGTTATCATTGACATCTTGCTTCGCCTCCTTTACTGATGTAAAATAAGTACACTGAAATTCATATAAAAACTATGTGGGTGCCCGGCGATACCCGGAAATTCATCTACGTTAGCCCACTGCAATATTTAGTTCGACAGTAATCTCTTTGTCAACACGTGATTAAACCATCAACAGGAGCGTCACATATTTAAAAACTTTACCTTTCCCCGCCCCCTACTTTATGACGTCATAACCATCGCGAGGACTCGGCATCTTAATCGAATAAAGAAATATACTGGATACGCTTGCACGTACATACGGAAAAATATACACTAACAGTCAATTATATTTATAAGAAGAACATACCTGAATCATCATGAAAAAATGTGTATATATACATAGTGGGGGAATCGGTTGGGAACGGGATAGCGGGATAGAACGGGATATCATATTTACTGGATAGTGTTGGAGTTTAGTAAATAGGGGTGGAACATTGTACCTGGTCAAGGAAGAATTCCTGGCAGCCGACTTTACCAAGTTTTGACTTCACCTTGTCAATGAACTGTTGTTTTGGCGTCTTACATCAATGACTATAATTTTTGCAGCATTTCGCCAGAAGGAAAGCTACAAAACTCCTCGCTTTTAACTCTTTTAAGTTACATATTTGTAAAGTAAGGTTTAAACCGACTTGTATTGATGCTATGTAAGAAACTTTAACTGAGACTAGCGTGCGGGGCGGAACGGGATACTACTACTGTATAAGACAAAATGTTATGTGATCCTCTATAAGAAAATAAAAACTGGCGAACCAAACTTATAATACTGAGTTACAGGATGCTGTACCAAAAAAGAATAGATTGAGCAAGGAAAGGCACGGAAGAAAGGGAACAATGTAAACAAAGGGTGTGTAGTTGCAAAAAATATCACTTTGCAAAAGAAAAAATTGATAAAGCGATCAACAATACGCAAAATAAACACAAAAGGTGTTAAGATTTTTCTCAAATTACATTTTGTTGTATTAATTGTAATTTAAAAAAACGTCCTGTCCTGTTCTACCCCGGAGTAGGGGGAGTGGGGCGGAACAAGGAATTTATAAGTTTTAAAAATTCTAAATTCGTTGTTTCAAGTTAGATTGAGTAGGTGATAAAATAAACTAAAGATTTTTTTACATTTATGAAGTCATTCTTCTTTATCCATAATTTTACAAAAATTTGTTAAATAACAAGTGATCTGTTCCGCTCCGACTTCCCTAAATAATTGCAAAAGAAAAAGTATCCTTATTTTAATAAAATGTTAACTTAAACGTAAGCTCTATTTCACGCTAAACAGTAATTTAATTAACTGGTTTGAAAGTCTATATGTCATAATCTACCCATTTGCAAGTTCTATATGTCTTTGGCTACAGCCTTTTTCTGGCCTGAAAGGAGGTGAAGGAAGGAACTGAAATGTATAAAAGATTAACAGAAACCTGCTCTAAGCAGAGAACTATAATACACCATAATTTTATGGTAATCGGATGACTGGTATAAGAAATTATAAGGGACAAACATTAAGATTATGTTGGACAACATTATGTTACAACATAATCGGGCTACCGTTAATTGGTGGCTCCAGGGCTTGGAACATTCTCTTTCCCATCTTAAAACCTTTCTGTCTTTGCAAGTCTTAGACCATCTTCTCCTCCTCCAAGTTTACAGAGAAAATCCAAGAAATTGTCCGTTCAAACGAAGAGTTCCTGATCATTACGTGTTTTTAGTTACATTATCTGAGTTTGGAATTATTGAATAGTAAAACAGCCTATACAGTCGTTAGTGATCTAGTAGTTGGTGCAACTGAAAACAAATACTTAAAAAAATTATTTAAACTACAACCTTGTAACGGACTATCCAAATTGAAGTTGGATTAGGGCAAGTAAATTGTTTACTGTAATAAATCTGAGAAAAGCTTTTCCTTAAAAATTAATTTATAATAATGTACTGAGTATGAAAAAAGGTTCTCAAGTGCAGGTTTCCAGGTAAAATAAGTTCTATGCGTGTACATGTAAATTGAGGCTATCTGGTTTTATTTTTATTTCTTTTCCATAAGACTTGTGTGAATGTTCTGTGGAATAGAAATTTAAATTTTTCTACACCAATTAATAAAACGCATATATACAAGATTATTTATAAATTAAATTCTATTGGCCTTCAAATATATTTACTTTCTGAGTTTAAAAGATTGTCACGACAGAATATGTTGGGAGTCGAAACTTTTTCAAATAAAATTATTTCAATTCTGACTTTTGGCCAATCCTTGTGTTTTAAAAAGAATATATAATAACTATGTTAACCAGAGAAAGGAGAGTCGAATTTAAACAATGATAGTAACTATCAAAATCGAACGGAATTTTTTTTACAATAATTACGTATCAAAGATTTAAGAATGCGCAAGTTAATCACAATAATAATGATCCATATATTAAATTTAAATTTAGCCTATTTTTACGTTTAAAGAATTAAATTTGATTTTATGTAAAGCATTTCGATCATCAGTCTAGAATAATAATTACTTTCTACTTTAATTTTTGTTTGAATCTTGCGCTTAGACTGATCAATATAGCAATCTTTGTAGTCTGAACACAAAATTATTTATACAATCTGTTACAATTATTAACAAAATTTAACTCATTAAAAGATCTAAATAGTACCCTTGCATCGTAATTAGCAAACAAATTAATTAATTTCTATTGAAATTTCTCTAAATGTGGTAAAACAATGAGGCCCGTAGAATTTCTTCTATTATTAGTTGAAGATGAGTTACATTTTTAAGTCAAAGAATTTAATCTACTTCTGAAATATTTATTAATACAGCTAGGAAGATATGAATTTAAAAATAGAATATCAAATTCTCCTTGATGAGCTTTTAACTAGAGAATTGGATAGATTTGTCTATCAAATGGAAAACCATATCCTTTTTTTCGTTCGAGGGGGTGATTTGAACAGAATATAAAAATGTCTGATTAATTCAATTACCTTAATTATATTCTTTATCATTTAAAAGATTTTTTAAAGCTTGAGTGCGGTATTTTAAAGGTTACAGACGCCGTTCCTAGAAATGTAATTTATCCCGAATTGGGCTATATTTAGGAAGCAAAGTAACTAAAATTCATTCATTGAAAGTTACTACAAGAAGAATAGAAATGTTGACTGCAAATTAGTGCCTAGTAGTCACGTATATACATCTAACTTTTCGGCCAACGGCCATACCACGTTGAAAGCACCGGTTCTCGTCCGATCACCGAAGTTAAGCAACGTTGGGCATGGTTAGTACTTGGATGGGTGACCGCTTGGGAACACCATGTGCTGTTGGCTCTCTTTTTATATTCAAACAATTATTTTTCTCGTACCCTAACTTTATTATTATTAATAACGAGTTTTTATAAATTCTGCTCGCAGTCGGTCCTGTTTTATCACGAAAATATTCATAAATATTTCAAACAGCCCGTGCCCTACCTTCCGAATCCCCGCTTTTCAATTCCCTTCCTATGCTATTAAAGGGGAGTTGCTTGTTTCATGATCACCCTTATATAGCCTGTTAACCCCCCCCCCCAGCATACCTGATGCAGGTTTTATAGGGTTTTCCTTGCATGTCTTTAGGTGAAACACCGAGTAGGATCCTTAAACTATAGCCTCGGGGCTCTAGTCAACCTTTCTCTACCTTCCACATCCCCCCCTCTTTTAAATTCCTTCCTATGGTAGTAAAGAGAAGTTGCAAAAAAAAACCTTAGCCCCTACATCCAGTGAATATTCTTCACGGGGCGGAACGGGCCACTTACTGTTTAACGATTTTTCCAAAATTATTGAAAAAGAAGAATCAATTCATAAGAGTATAATATATTAGTTTATTCTATTACTTATCTACTCTGATATAAATATAACTTTAAAAAAACGAATTTAGATAGATTTTTGATGAATTTTTAAAAAGAAATTGACAAATTTTCCTTTCCGCCTCTCCGCCGGGGCAGAACGGGATAGGATGTTTGAATATACAATTAGTGCAATAAAATTAATTTACAACTTTTGTGTTTTATTTCTTATATATATATATATATATATATATATATATATATATATATATATATATATAGAGAGAGAGAGAGAGAGAGAGAGAGAGAGAGAGAGTACGGTTGATCGCTATCGCTTTACCAAATTTTCCTTTCCATAAAACGAAACCTTTTGCTGCACCATCTTAGCTAAAATGATTTTCCTTATTCTGCTCCCTTTATTTCTTAATCTTTTCTTTTTGGGTACAGCATCCTGTAACTCATTCTTATAAGTTGAGTCTGCCAGTTTTTCCTCTTTTTTTTTCTAGAGGCACGCCTAACAGTTTGCCTTATACTGTTCCGCTCCGCACGCTAGTCTCAGTTTATGGTTTTTAAGCGAGCCTTAATAAAAGTAGATTTAAACCTTATACGTAACTTTTATGCAGCTAAAGACACCTAGTTTACGAATATATACCATTAAAGAGTTAAAAGCGAGGAGTTCTGTAGATTAGCTTCTTTCGAAATGCTGCACAAAGTTATAATTTCACAGATGCAAATCGCCAAAACAAGAGTTCATTGACAAGGTGCAGTCTGAACTTGGTCAAGTTGGCTGCCGGGTTTTCTTCCTTGACTAATTACAATCTTCCATCCCTATTTACTAACCTCCAGCAGTATCCAGGATAACCAGTTCTTCCCCGCTATCCGGTTCCGCCCTCAAGTTCCCCTATTCATCAAATGAATTATGATGGTCAATTTTGTAATGACTATGAAACGTTGTGAGCCATGATAAAAATTTTTATGTAAAATATTGTATAGAACAGTGGTTTCAGTAATGCGTTTAATACGTTCCCTCTTTTTTTTATTCTGCTAACGACGTTTCTCGCCATTATTCTTAACATAACTCTTCGTCGTATCATGCCCTCAGTCTTCCTACTTTTATTAAAATAATCTCATAGTTCAATAAGATTGGACTATACGAGGCTGCCACTACATCTGGCGGGGAATGTTAGCACTAAGGTGCGGTCTCATTGCCGCCACTTTTAAACTCAAATATTCCCGGAGGAATAAGTTGTTGGCACTTGCCTCCAATTCCCACCAGGTAGAGTCTGCCTCATCAATGTATGTACATTATTTTAATTACACAAATATGAAGGTCAATTACGGACTTAAATGACTGAGATATTTGAAACGCAGTTATCTTTGTCTAATTACTGTACTATATGTTTAACACAGACGTTTTGATGTAATAAAATAAATAATATATCTATACAAAAAAATTGTTAAATTTATAAATTAAAAGAATTAAATGTTTACCGGAAGAAGCCGACAAAGTTTGATGAAACCTTTTATTTGTAATAATTAATTAGTAATTAAATTATTTGCTGACCGACTTTCCAGTTATTTATTTCAAACTTAAAGTCAGATATTGATTTTATAAAATTATATATTTTAAAACAGATTATCCACACTTTTTAATTATAAGAACAATTATCGTTTGTGAATAACATATATAAATTAAGAATTAACTCCCCATGTCTGAAAAAAAAATGTTTGTAGAGTTTTTAACTTAAACTATAGATTTGAACTGTTGTCATTGTCAATATTTCTCTATAGTGACAGAGAATATTCTAAATGATTAGATTTTTTAAGTTATTTAATAAAATTACTTGCCCTTTAGGATAATTTTATTTTTAAAAAACAATCACTTAAAGGGGTCCTGCGTGGTATTACAACAAATAAATTAATTAAAGGGGACGATTTTTAAATATCAGGAGGTTAATTACTTATTCGGGTAACCACGTGCAACAGAGATTTTCGTTCATTCTTGACGAACCTGTTTTTATCTTCTTTCGTCTCTGGATGCAGGTACGAGGCGACCGGAACTTCCTCGTGTTGGATCACTCTCCGGCTTTCGGCTTCCTCCTTCCTTCGGGCTGAATTGTAAATTTGCCCTTTGTCGGACCTGGTACTGCCGGCCTTTGAGAAAAACTCCGTTTTTCCTCCTTCTTCCTTCAGGCCTTCCTTGTTCTCACTACTTTCTCACTAAAGAGCAACAAATCACACCTCCCTTTCAACTCTTGTTTCACTCTCCAGCTTTCTCCTCCCTTCCACGCCCTAATCAGCTCTCATCCTCTGCCTCCTCGTCTTCTCAGTGTCTTGCACAACTCTGGATAGTTTTCCATTTCCTCGTCCCCCAGCTTAACTCGTATATTCCCCTTCTCCGAGAGAAAACACTATCCCACGTGATGTTTGTTCCACTAATCCTCGTGAGTTCTTCGTCCAGCGCGGGAAATTTTCCATGACAAAGTGAACAGTTTCCTTCGGAAATTTCGAAGGGTGAACGTTCCTTCAGCAAAAACAAGTGTAGTCCTATAAACCTGCAGATAGGCACGTCTCCCGTCCGGTAGCCTGGCGCTGGAATAAACCACATCCTACCTGCCTGTCGCTGAACCTTTAATCATTCAAAAATTCTAATAAAATTAGAGAGTTGTCCTACTGCGCTGCAATATTAAATAGAACTAAAAATGTTGGTCGTAACGTCTATAGTTTCAGTTTAAAATTCTTCAATTTTTTTTGTAAATCTCGTATAGGAGTCTTCATTTATGTACACTTTTTAATTCCAGTTATTAATCAATGATAGTATGTTTAATATAAAAACTAACCTGTGATGTAACAACACTTGTATTTTAGACAGTAACCACATTTTCTATAAAAATTGTTCTCAGAAATGTTACAAATTAAAAATCGTCCAGAAACTGTTAATATTAAGCTTGATACAGATAATACTAGTAACCTTTAACGCTGTATTATTTCGTCTCTTTGCTCATTTATTGGTTTATCGTTGGTATTATAGCTTTGGTGTTCTCCTGTTTCAAATGTTGTCAGTTTCTCTTTAAGCGCCATGTCTGATAAGACGCTAAGCTTGCATCAAAGCGTCGGCCTATCTAAATTTTATTAATTAGTTCACTTTTTAAGGTTTGTATGTTAGATAAGCTAGTATTTCTTGTTATGGTTGATAATACTGTGTTTTAGTACGCAAGCTTGGTCGTCGCCTTATAATAGGGGTTACAGTACTATAAATGCTAACTGGAACAACTACAGACAGAGCAATAAACCTAATTTATACGGAAGCAGTGAAGAAGAATATAAGTTCAATAAAAGGATGGATAAAGAAAGCCAGCGACAAAACTCTAAAACCAACTTTACCTACCAAGCTAAAACAAAACAACTGGCACAACAAAGAAAATATCAGAAGTATCAAAATTGCTACGCTATTCCAATAGGGTATCAGACGAACCAGAAATTGTCAGAGCCCAAAACAAATACAGACAGGCGCTTCGAGAATACATAAAGGAAATAATCGAATCAAAGGAGACAATGTGGAAAACCTTAGTAGAAACTTAAAGACGACGTACTGACCCTTCCGTATAAAATATCAAGCGGAAAGATGAAAACACAAATTATGTTAAGGACAGTTGAAAAGAAAAATGGACCTATGACCGCTAGCTGTGAAGAAACGGCGAGTGAGACAATGGAATAAGAGGAAGCAGAAGAATATATAGGCCTAAGACGTCAATGGAAAAAATGGGAAAATGCAGCCACGAGAAGAGAAAATTATAAGAGCAATAAGGAAATGCGAGAGGGGAAAGGCTGCAGGACTAGATAAGATAAAAAAACGAGATGCTGTTTGAAGGACAGAACATAATTATATAACCGCTATTAAAATTAGCAAAGTATCCGTAATGAAAAACAAATTCCCTGAAAACCCAAAGGATGTGATACTAATATTCATCACAAAAGAATATACAGAAAACTCAAACATCCAAAAAGCATACAGATCATATGCGGTACTCTACGGTTGACTTTTGGTATATAATGAATCAGTCTTTTTACCGATATATTTTTACTTATTACTTACTGTTAAATTGTATAGCAGAGGACTAAATTTTATCATCAGATACTATGTAGTAATTGGATTAATATTCTATCATCCATTATTTGTAACACATTTAGTTTATCATAGCCAAATATTATACTAATAATCTTTGTATCAAGCTAAAAGTCTCACGAATATACATTTTATTTGTAAAAGTAAGATTTCTTTAATGCAAATTTATTTAATGTAGAACATACTTCAGGAAAAATATGTATTTAATCTAGAACATATTTCAGTGAGAATATGTGTTTAATATAGAAAATATTTAATTAAAAATATGTATTATGTAAATTATGGAAATAAAACATTATCATTTTTTCATGTATTTGCTTTACAATTTGTGAATTTGTCTCCATTATTAATCAATCCGCGTAAGTACCGCATGATCATCCAATTCTTTTAATATTATATTATTGTAATCGTGTTAACTATTATTTTTAATGAATTAGTCAGTCAGGTGAAATTTTAATTTCAATTTCTAATTATATTATAAATAGTGATTAATCATTAATTTTGCAACTTGCAACATTGAGCGCCCAAGAAAACTTCGTTAAGGAATCACTGCAACGTTTATCTTCAAAGGGTGGACCAAAACTACCCACTTTTTTGTCAACTTACCGTCATATACATTACATTTTATTTAGCAATATATACAAATGAGATTGATGAAAATTCAATACGAACTTAACAATCTACCCTTTACAAGGATTAGGAATGAATTGAATTTTACTGTTCTGCCCTTTTTTGAAAACGTACAGTATAAAGTTATTTAATTGTTTAATAATTACGGTATTTGTGATTTTTTAAGTATCTATTAACTTAAACTTGGGCAAAAATATTAAAGACAAAATTAGCATTTCAGGCAAATATAATGTTGTATATTGTAAAGCTTGTTACATCGGCCAAACAAATCGCACTATTTATGGGTTGACGTGGTTCAATTATAATCATTAACACGATAGTAAAAGTTGGGTTATAATAAATAAAAACGGCCAAAAAAAGTCAGCATTAAATATATAACTATTTATTGACAATATATTGTAAATATTTAAGTCAGGAAAATATGATGGGTTATAATAATTTAAGCGACTTATTTTTACCCGGTCCACAATAAAATACCAACGACACTTAAGACTGATATTGTTGTTGTCGTAGTTGTTGGTGGTGATAATCAGTGCATAGGCTGGTCTGATGCAACCCTCGATGCTAACCTATTTTACGCCGTTTCTACTTTACCACCACATTCCCCACCCTCCATAATCTGCCTAGCACTTTCCATCCTTTGCCTCCCTCTTCTCTTCTTACCCCACACACTTCCCACTAATGCTAATTTTGCAAGACTCTCATGTCTTAAAACATGGCCTATTAGTATATGCCTTTTCTTGGTCAACGTCCTCCACATTGTCCTATTCTGCCCAGAACTTCCTGGTTAGTTACTCTATCCATGCATTTGATTTACAGAATTCTTCTATAGCATCACATTTAGAAAGTTCTATTCTGTTTCTGTCTTTTTCCCTCTTTATACCATCCCTAGTTATTATGCTGCCCAAGTAGCAGAATTCCTAGACTTCCTTCAAAATATCACTTCACAGTCTAACGGCCTTTGTTGTTCCACTGTTTCCCATATTACACTCCATTTAACTTGGCTTTCCCTCTATAAATCCTCATGTTGAACTGTTCCACCAGGATCATGTTCATGACATTTATTATGTTTTCCTGGTCTTCTTATAATACTATAACGCCATCAGGAAACTTAGGGTTTTTATTTTTCTTCCTTGTATTTTGATTCCCTTTCCATATTCCGTATTAACTTTCTTCATCGCCTGTTTTATATATATGTAAGTTAAAGAGCATGGACGACAGACTGCGTCCGTGTCTTAATCCTTTCTTGATTTCTGCTTCTTTTCTCGTCCTTAAATTCTAATTACTGCTGACTGCCTTCTGTAGAGGTCATGGATAACTCTTCTTTCTCAACATATATTTTTTCAGCTTCAAAATCCTTAATAGTTTGTTCCAATTAATATCATAAAAGCCTTTTTCTAAATCTACAAATGCCATGAACGTAGGTCTGTTTTCTCTTATTCTGTCTTCTATAATTAGACGCAGAGTTAATATTGCCTCTCTTGTCCTTATATTCTTCCTAAACCCAAACTGAACTTCTCCTACCTCGCATTCTATTTTACATTCTATCCTCCTATATACTATACTATTTTCGATGACCGATGTTATATGGATTACAACTGCTGCAATACAATCACGAAAACAAAAGGGTACTTTCTTGGAGTAGCCTTTCCTTCCAAAACATGAATATTCTGTCTTAATAGAGTGGCTTTTCAACTTCATCTTTACACCCCACATGTTTGCATTAAACCTGTTTCATTAAGCCTGCGACTACATTGTTCAAATCACGCTAAAACAAACCTACGATATTAGTCTTCATGAACCCCAAACAAACACTGGACGAAGATAGCGGCCATTAAAGCTAATAATAAATATAGTATCAGCTAAGTAGCTTCGGTTTACCGTTAACGTGTATAACATTTCCCTCAAAGTAAATTTACAGGACTAGGCTGATATCTGGTAGAAGTGTCGCTCATACGTACATATGCAATCTCTAAGGATTTTCAACAACTCCGAATTGATTTTGATAGTTTTATAACTCAGTGTAGGAAAGGATTGATTCCTAAAGTGGTTCATATCGACGACGACCTGCAATGGCTCCATTTCTGCGGAAGCAAAATACTAGGGTCCATGACATGTTAATAGGAGGTCAACGATACTGAATTTCATTTAAAGCTGACTGTCGTTGGTTTTGATTTTGGGATAATCCCCATACACAAATAGCACCTATTTATTTACATAATGCACAAAACGCCATTGATAATGTGAAAGGCAACACACTATTAAAAATTTTTGAAGATAACAGGAATGAAATATCGAGAAAGAAGAGGTATCCATTAACCTCTACAGAAAGCAGTCATCAGTAATTGGAGTTGAAGGGCAAGAAAAGAAAGAATATATCAAAGGAGGTATAAGACAAGGACGCAGTCTGTCACCCATGCTCTTCAACTTATATATACAGAACAGGTGGTGAAGAAAGTTGAAAAGGAATATGGAAAGGAAAACATACGGCAAGGAAAATAAACAAAACACCTAAGGTTTTTTTGATGATATTGTGGTATTAGGGAAGTCAGAAGAAGACGTGGAAAAATTATAAAATTCATGAACGTGGTCCCGATGAAAGGCTTCAAAATGAGGATTAACACAGGGAAAACCAAGGTAATGGAGTGTAGTATGGAAAAAGTAGAATAACAAAATCTGTTAGATTGAGAAGGGATATTTTGACGGAAGTTAAGGAATTCTGCTACTTGGGAAGCGTAATAACTAAGGATGGTAGAAGTATAGTAGACATAAGGAGTAGGATAACGCAGGCAAGGAAGGCTTTCGCGAAAAAGGGGGATTTACTTACGGGTAATATAAGTGTGAATATTAGGAAATCGTTTATAAAAATGTTCGTATGGTGCGTGGCATATATGGGTGCGAAAAGTGGACGGTAGAAGTTGCAGAAAGGTAAAGAATAGAAGCCTTTTAAACGTGGTGCTATAGAAGAATGCTAAATATCAGATTGGTGGATAGAGTAAGTAAGTAGAATAAGAGGAAAGATAGACTTTGACTTAGAGAAGGGATAGATGAACAAGCCACGTTTAGAGACAATTAGCATTAGAGGGAAGTGTGTGTGAGGTAAGAACAGAAGAAGGAGGCGGAGGATGGAATACGCTAGGCAAATTAGGGAGGATGTGGTACTTACGTAAAAATGAAAAGGCTTGTGAACAATAGATTATCGACTGACACATCTAAGGACTGAAAACGAGAACAACAAATATTAATTAATTTTTTGTTTACAAAGTTATCTGTATTTTTTATTTATTATACTTAATATGAGACATTTGATTTTTGTAAATCGACAAGGAAAAGGAGAAACAAAAAGGATGAAAGATAATCCATATGGATTATATTCATTGAGGGAAGTTGATGGCGACGAAGTTATCGTCCAGAGCAAGTAAGTATAATCATATTGCTTTGATTTATTTTTCCCGTTAGATCTTGGAGGAAATATACACTTTTTTCTGGACATTAATAACTTCGACGCTATCAAATTGGGTCAATATACCTATCCGTAAGGTTCATTTGGCTCATTTTCTGTATTTGTTTGCCAATTTCGTTTCACCTATTCCTTATTGATTTTTTTCACTCCGTTTCGTATATACAGTTTTCCTGCGTTCTGACTCTCCTTCCACGCAATTCCTACATCTTTCTTCAGACTGTGAAATTCCAAAAATTATTCATAACAAGGTGCAGTTACTGCGTGATTACAAGTGTAAATCGGCTGTAAATGGAATGTGTTAGACGACGACGTAAAACTCGTCTGCCTCGCTATGTAGATGGCCGAAAGATTTAAGAAACAAAATTTTCGAAGTGAAACGGCATAAATTTGAGAAATGAAGGAGCGGGAAAAGCGAAACTGCATACTGCCCCAGTTGTTTAGTGAGTTCCTGTTTCTTAATTTGTGGACGGTGGCACGTGTGGAATTAGTATGACAGGAGCCACGGCGATAGCGCTGTTTGCAGAGAGACAAGAGATGCGACTGCACACCACAGAGTAAGGGGATACCGTTCAGCTCATAAACGGACACAATGCCTAAACAGAAGACTAATGAGGTAAGGACGAACTAATACTGGAATACCGGGGAATCCAGATCAGTTGCTATTCTCGTCAAAGAATAACCAGTGTAGAGGTATATTAGCTACAATTTAGCTATGTGGTGGCTGAGTCACACACCTCATCAAGAATAGTCGATTTGTAAAAAATATGGTAATATAAATAATGAGGATAAGACGTACAACTGAATTGACTAACCTAATCAGGTTTATCCCTATCAGAGATTAAGGTTCTGGTGAATTTTCCTTGATTTGAAACACTCTCCTCTCTAGGAGTCACGTCATTAGGCCTTCCCAAACCGTAACTGATTATTTTACAGGCATTATTTGAATCTGCTGTTTGTGTTGGGATAATCTGTTGAGCGCGAATCTTTCATCCACAGAAGGATCTTAAAAATTTATTTTATACGATAACTGTGATGAACAATGGCTCCTTGCGAAGAGCTATACTAACTTTAGCAATACTCACTGAATAAATCTAACTTCCATAATTTAAGTTGAGCGCAGGAAATAGTAAGCGGATGAGGAATAGAATTGACGACAAATTTGATCTCATTCGCGTTTGCAATCGATGTCTTGATCATTAAATACCAGTTCGCTTTTAAAACCATTAACAAAACTTGTATTTTGGCAACGACGGTGGACAGCAGAAGATGTAATGTCATCATAATATACAGGGTGAGTAAGGTAACTGTTTAAAACTGTGCGTAGTGACGTGGGGGACACCGAGACAAGAAATTCCATAAATGACACTCTCAAAACGGACAGGAAATGCCCTAAATTCGAACCATACCCTCTCCGCACCACTTGTCCCTGTGGTGCGTCCAACCTGGTGCATGAGTTGGAATACTCAAGGGATAGCGACTTCCCCATGCTGTCTGTGTGGCTCTGTGTCTGCGACTGAACGTTCACGTCCAAGTTTCATCAATTTTTTTCTTTTTTTTACAACGTCTGTATTTCTTTTGTTTACATTACTGTAAGGCTTCTTTGTTTTCCTTAATAAAAGTAGTTAACAGAAGCGGACGTTTTGTTTTCTTTGCATTTTTATCGGCAAGTCAGTATCATTGTTCTTTCTCATGAAGCTCACCGAGAAATTGTAAATATTATACAGTGGTATTTCAATTGCTTCGTTTTCTTATTGAGTTAATTCTTGTTGATGTGGTAATCAGTCCTTAGCCTGGACTGATGCAACCCTCCACGCTAACCAATCCTTTTTATTTCTACATAGCTACCACATATTTATCGTGTTCCATCCTTTGTCTCCTTCTTCTGTTCTTCCCATTAATGCTTATTAAGACCCTCGTGCCTTAAAACGTGGCCTATTAATCTATCCCTTCTCTTGGTCAACATCCTGCATATTGTTCGCTCTTCCCCTATTCTGCATAGAACTTTCTCGTTAGTGATTCTATCCACCTGTTTCATTCTCCTATAGCACCACTTATAGGATGTTTCTATTCTTTTTCTGTCTGCAACTCCTACCGTCCACGTTTCGCGCCCATATAACGCCACACTTCATACGAACATTTTAGTAATGATTTACTAATATCTATTAATTAACGCATAATTGTATAGTTTACATTACGTGAGCAATAAGAAATGAAAACAAAGGAAATACAAACCCTGTATAAATTTAAAAAAAAACTTTTTTTGGAACTCGGACTTGAAAATTCTACCTTTCACACAAAGGATCAGTCGAAAGGTACAGACTTTACCCTTTGATTATTCGTACTGATGCGCGTGGTATGAATCTACTACCGGGACGATTGGTTATGAGCGAATGGAAACTTCTGATTCAATTTTAGGGCATTACATGTCCTTTTAGAACCTAAGTATCCTATATAGAATTGTCTCAGTGTCTCTTACGTCACTACGTACAGTTTTCAACAGTTACCTTCCTCAACTTGTATGATGATTTTAGGGCATTCGAAATAAATTAAATTACATTCTAGTTTGAGATACTAAAAATATTCGTTGGCATTATGGAACGGAAAAATCAGACATCTAACAATTACAAGAAGAAAATAATTATGTGTCAGGAAATAAGTAGGTTTCACAGATAAAAGCCTGCCATCAAGTAATGGCAAGATTATGAAAAATGAATTATTACCGGGTTCAAGGGCCATAGATAAGAAATAAATTAACTTTAAAGTTCTCCTAACATACTTACGACGTTTTCTTTCACAGTATTTTCCAAAACGCCTGAACAGCACAAAGTGTTTACTATTGCTTGGGATAGGCCGCGTTTGTCGGATAAGAACAGTCGAGGGAGGCCAAGGATGGAATATGCTAAGCAGTTAGGGAGGTTGTGGTAGCTTAGAAGAAATGGAAAGGCTTGCGCAGGATAGGTTAGCATCAGACCAGTCTTAGGACTGAACACCACAACAACGACATAAATTCTTAAAGAGAGATATGAAAATTATTCTACCTGCTTCAAATGAGTGATTGGGTTTTTTTGAAAAATAAAATTTTGTTTTAAAGGTTATATTCGGTATATGGTCTTTATGTGCTTTTGAAATAAAGCTTCAAAGATAAAAGGATAGCATGAATAATTTAAAAACTTGTTTTTAAATTCAAAATGTAATATGATTTTAAGGACTACAAGTTTTTTGGTGTAATAAATATTATTCTTTCTTCAGTATGTAATCACAGATATTTACTGTTCTTAACATCGGTTTATTACTCCTTCTACTCTTTATCAATTGTTGTAATCAAAGCATTATTTGGTACGGCTAACAATTTTTCTCTGATTTTACTCTACAATCATAATTATGCTCAAAAACTGGCTATTGAAATATCAGACAATATTGCTCCATAATAATATTGTTTTCAGTATCTTATAGTTTCAGAATACAGTATTTAGGTAAATTATAACTTACATATTTTTTAAATTTACCAATTACAATTTTGCTGCAAAAAAATTATTCCAAGATTTTTAAACCATTGAGTAATAATATATCTAATAAAAGTGATGAATTTGCATGAAAAATAGAACATCTAATTTTCAGGTTCCTGAAGGAGGATGGGGTTGGATTGTTGCTATAGCAACTGGTGTTCAGATGGTGAGTAGTTTGTTCCATATATATTTCATGTTGGACCACAGGGTTGAAAATAATTCAAGAAAAAATTCATACAAACAGCCAATAATCATATTTCTTTGTTTACAACTGTATTGAGCATGGCCCAGGATACATAACTTTCCCTTTTGGTCCTCCATTTTGTTAATAAAATATCTGCATTTGGGTCTATTAAAAAGAAATTATATCAGAAGAAATTTGATGTCTCTCTTTACCTGAAGAAGTCCCAAAATGTTTTGCTGTTTATTGTTTATTCAAAGAAAACCTTGAGTAAACAAATTGACAGCACAAAAATTTACCCATAAACACAAATTAATCTTATAAATGATTTAAAGCACTTGTTTAGAGGGAATTCATGTTACAGTCCCCATCTGATCACACTAATTTCCAAATAATCAGATAGCGGTAACACAAAGCAAAAGCTGAAGTATCAAATGGGGCTACACAAAACCAGCCACATGATCCATAATGTGAAGTAAAATTTGTAATTTGACTGAATTGTTTTGGTTGCTAATAATCCTTCATAGTGTGTATTGAATATGATGACAAATACAGAGAGACTGGGTAACAACATTTTAAGCAAAAGATGAATAGGAAGTGTGAGTGCTTGTGGATTATATAAATAAAGTAAACCAAGTAGAGAGACAAGATTAATATAAAGTTTGAAGTAAAGATTCAAGAGTGACACATTAGGCACTTAATACATTTACAAATCATAAGTACAGGTCATTCTGACAGAATGTTATGTCTACTCAAACATTCTGGTGCATAATCCCCAGATGGTCATATTCTATGCTGGACTGAATTATAAGATGCAAGACCAAGGCTCCAAGTTTATTCTTCATCCTCCACTTAACAGAAACCATTCAAAACATCAATATGAATACCAATCAATAATAATTTCCAATATCATATTTTATGTCTGTTGCAATATCTGGAATCTAGTAGTGTCAGAGTCCGAAAACAAAATTTGATATTGGTAATATTTTTAAAAAAATGATGTGCTAATTGCAACGTAACAAAGGATATATTAATACAATAACAGTAAACAATTAATAAGGTCAGGAAAGACAGAAAAAATGTCACTTATATAGTATAAAAGGTTATATATAAATGCTGACTGCAGATTTATATGAATTTTAACAGAGGTAAAATATTGCAGTCATTATTATATTCATGAAAACATATTAACTGTAAGTTCTCATGTACTTTAAAACATTGATTATTTTATCAAATTGGTCAACAAATATTAGGAAGAAAGCCATGAACCATTTCTGATTTTATGTCTGTTATAGGTTCTGGTTATTGGCACAGGAATAAGTGCCCCATTTGTTTTTGGACAATTTCTGGAGGATTTAGGTCAAGGTACTCGAGGAATAACTATATATAGCAGTATATTCGTGTCTGCAATGTCATTTACAGGTATATTTATAGTGATTCCAAATCTTATTATATTTGAAAGGAGGGTAATAACACATATACAGATTCAGTGATTATGTTTTCAGCAAATTGAAGATGCTTCACTCTTGTAAAAATTAGTTGACTAGAAAGTAGATCAGGGCAGTGACTAGTGAATTATTAATTCAGAAATAATACAGTAATGAATCACCTGTTTTATATTTATATAATATTATATAAATATTTATATACATATATTTATAAATAAAAATTATGGGATTTTCTACTGTTTTTCATAGTTAACTTTGCTACACCAATAATTTTAATTATTTTCCATGGATTGGGCATCAAACAGGCACAATTTTTATTTAAAACAGAAATCCATTATTTACATAAACAATACTTCTACATATATAACATGTCAAATTCTCTTATTCAAGACACTGTTTGAATGGCGTAATGGCCAGTTGCTCAGAGTTAAATTTAAGCCATCGTGCACCATCATTTGATGGCAACAAACAACACCTAACAAAGCAAACAGCTCTCTTTCTTTCTTGCAAGAATATGCCACAAAAATGTGAAAATAACAGAATAATACATAAAAATATAATGTTTACTTACTCAATGGTGAAAGGTAAAAGTAAATATATGAAAAATTGTTATTAGAGCATGTTGAATCCAGGACTGTATGATTTGTCAGAGAGAGAGAGTTCCCAAAGATGGAGTTCAGCATCTGATGATTCAGTGGTCAAGGTTTTTAGAAGGGTCAGTCTGAACCATTGGTTTAAATTGTTGGGGTTCTGAGTTTGGACAAGAGAAGCTATCGGGAATTGTGTTTCAGTAAGTTTGTCAGTGCTGTGGTGGTTGAAGTAAAGGTCAGCTATGGCACCAGTTCCTACCACATAGTTAGCAACCCAACTTTAAATGGGGGAGTGTAAAGTTTGTGCTCGTCAAGGTTGGACAAAGATGGGTGTCTGAAGGTGACTCTTTGGCAGGCAGGTTGAGAGTATATATATGCTAGGAAATAACATTGTCAGGTTAATTGAAACAACTAATAAGGACAGGAAAGAGAGATAGAAAATATGTGACTTATCTGAGGTTCACAGATGGCACGCACCTTGTAAGGTTTGGAGTTATTTAAATTTTCGTAGGTACCGCCCTCATCATCAGAAAGTTAGGACTGAGTCGTCGGCTAGCCGATCACTGGAAATGTCTTCCTAACTTTCTGATGAAGGGGGCAGTGCCTCCAAAAATTTAAAGAACTCCAAACCTTACAAGGTGGCTGCCATCTGTGAACCTCAGGTAAGTCACATATTTAACTTTCCTGTCCTTATGAATTATATATATGCAGAAAATAAAGGTAACACAAGAATGCCAAAATATTAATTAATCTGGATAAGAAAGAGGGATAGAAAGAGACTGAATGTCTGGCATAAAATTATTATTTTACTCATTTTTCAAAAATATTTATATATACAGTATTAATAATTATTAACAGTGCACCATTGACTCAGAGACCTATGCTGGCAGGAGCTTAAGCTTCTGGTAGGGCCATCCCTACCAGACAGATCAAGGGATAGGGGACAGACTAAGAGTAACCCACTGGTCCTCCAGTTTGGGGGTTGTCTGATAGGCCAGTAATCTGCTTACATCAAAATCTTCATCATCATCTTCACATAGAGCATTGGATGGTGAGGTGAGGCTGTAACAACAGTCTAAATTTTATTAAAACATGTTTAATACACACCTATGTTTACTCTGGGTGACATAAACTAAGGAAATTTTCGTTATTATATTCAGCAAAACACTTATGATACCCTGAGTATATTTGTTTTAACCAAATAAATTGTCCATTGAGCAACTGTGCAAGCTGAAAGAAGTGCATACTTTGAACAACTATGTTTATTTTAATACTTTTTGAAATTGCATTTGATGTTTATCTTGAGGCAGTCAGCATACTTAGGAAAATCAGGTAGGACTCACCAGTTGTGTGGAAAGGGCAATTCTTTTCGTTTTTAATCATACACTTATTCATTTTAAACTATTTATTTACTGACGCATTTTCATTGTGACATATATTGTGATTGTTTATGTTTCACTGAATTACTCAAATATTAAGCAGTATTTCTCATTAGAAGTTATAGATATAATAGTTATAATAGCTAATTAATCAAATACTCTATTGGTATTAAAAGTGAATTACTTGATGCACTCAGGAAGGGGTGCTTAATATTCTGATTGGGAGTTATTAAATATTAAGTAATCTTAATATTTAAAACTTTTTGAGGCAATACAATAAATACTTGTTTGCAATCATTGCATAATTTGAAAATAAAATGAAGGCATGAAATGAATGTATGTTTTATTACAGGGCTGGTTGTTAATAGAATGTTTATTAAATTCTCCTGTCGTGAAATACAAATTCAAGGAACACTTATTTTTGTTTCCATGCAACTTCTGTCTGCCTTCTCAACATCTGAGGTTCATCTGTTCCTTACAGCTCCATTGTTAGGTACTGTATCTGTCTGTGCATAAGAAACATCTAAATGATTTGTGTGTTGGGTGACTCTAATATGAAATATGAATTCATAATGTTCTTAGCAACGGTTTGATGTTCATGTACTGTGTGGCATATTACTAATATATATTAATTCTCAATTTTAACTTATTTAACTTTATTCAATAGCTGACTGAATCAGTAATAATTTATAGGTTATTCTTCTGGCTTGATGATTCCTGCAGGAGTTTATATGGTCAGCCAGTACTTTGAAAAAAGGAGAACTTTAGCCATGTCACTTTCTCAGACAGTAACAGGCATTCTGGCTGCATTATATGTTATGTTGACCCAACATTTGGTAGAAAAATATGGTTTTCGTGGTGCACAGATTATTTTAGCTGGAATAGGATTACATGGATTTATTATTGCACTAATGTACAGAAAAATTACACAATTTAGAGAAAATGAATTGGAAACAAACAAAAGTGCTGACATCAACACTTTAAATGAAGATCATCCATTCTTACCAAAAGTGATTAAGAAACAGGGATGTAAAGATTGTGAAGTGGAAAGTCCAACTATACAAATAAGTACACATTTAAAAGATGATGAGACTCCAAATGAAGGAAATGATGAAGTAGATTATGATTCCAGAAAAGAGCTAAATATGACAAACCTAATGTCACTGGTAAAGGTTTGTTTGTTATTAAATGGATTTCAGAATTTATAAATACAATGAATTTAAGTACACATTAAATACTTTTACTTATATATTATCAGTATTCACTGTAAATAATTAAAATAATTTATATTCTATAACTTACTGAAAATATTAATCAAAGAAATTCGATTGTTTCTCACAGGTTTTGACAACTGAAATGGATTTAAGTAAAGTGAACAACATTATAGAATGTTAATAACAGTTGCCATAACATTAATATTCTATACTTTGAATTAATAAGATATTTCATACCCCTTTAATTGAGAAATTAAAATTTTAAAAAACATCTATTTAATGCAGTACTTAAAACTAAAAAAATTAGTTATTTTTATGATTTTAATTTAAACACATGCTGTAAATTTATAGGGAAAAGATAATGAAATATCAAATACATACTATTATGAGCAAAAAGTGATAACTGACATAAAGAACTCCAAAAATAGTGCAAAACCATTAACCTGGAACATTAAGAGGTAAACCTTTTGTTTCTTTAAATTATGTGTGGTGCATAGTATCAAAAACAGGAACATTTATAATGTCAGTTTCATATTTTAGAACAGCATAGAATGTATAAAATAGTTGTTTGAGAAGTAATGAATAAAGCAAACCAATTAATTAGAATATACATATTCTTATCAAACACATCAATTTATATTCCTTTAAGAAGTGTTCAAGTTTTTACTATATTCTACTATATTTGACTCCTATTTATTCCAATTATTGAACAACATTTTTTTCTCTGCTAATAACTAACACAAATTTATTATGTTTGTAGATTCAAGACTGCAATTTCTGATTTTTTGGATTTAAGCTTACTTAAAGATTTGAGTTTGGTCAACGCTTTGGTGGGAATTTCAGCAAATATTTTTGTAGACATAAACTTCAGTTTAATTTTACCACTACTTTTGTTTTCTATGAATTTTACACATCTTGAAACTGCTGTTTTTATGTCTATAATTGGTATATCAGATCTGGTTGGGCGAGCTGCCATGATGATAATAAGTACCTATTGCCATTTTAAAAACAAGACACTTTTTGTTATTGGGGCTGTTATGGCCATCCAAGCAAGATTGTGTACGTATTTTGACATATATTAGATTTAATAATATAATAATAAAACTTCTTATGAATTTTACTTATTCTAAATATGGAATACTATTTTTATTTATCTTACCTTTATTTCTCTATAATAATGAGAATAATCAAGTTAATTTTCAACAGTCTTTTACATGGATACAGTAACTTTACCTTAATAAAGAATTTTACCGTTAAGCCTAATAACAAACAAATGCTTTATTTATTTTATTCAAAAGTGGTTGGGATAAAATTTTTTATAGTATGTTAAAAATAACTCCCATAGTCCTATTTACATAAAAATCTAACTTTCAAATTAATTTAATTTAGTCCTCTGGTACCCTCTAACTGATATAGGCAATATTGTAAACCACAGTCCATAAGAATAAATTACATAGCATTAACAAATTTTACTTAATTTCGTGAAATTGTAAGCTTGCCTAATTTGGTAACTATGGACATGCAGCATGTGATTTAAAGTAACAATTTTTATTTGCGTTTCACAGTAGCACATCAAATACCGTATACATATTTTTAAAACTAAATTACATATTTAGCTGCATGTTAAAAAATTAAATGTTCAGACATTCAGTCAGATAGCTAAATGTTCTACAATGCATTTATTTAACATTGCTTGATAAAGAAAGATCTACAGTATTTCAATTCAGCTGCTCAGCCCTTAAAAATTCCCAAAAAGTTAAAACAATAAGTCTCCCTCTTTATACGCACACATATTATGGCGTTCTTCATGATTGTAAATATTGATTTTATAATTTCATGTACAGTATCTTGCACTTTTAATGGCAAAAAACACCTAAAAATTGTTTTAAATGTCACATTGTTATCTAAATAATCATATGAAACATCAATATATGTCATTTTGTACTATTTATTATTACAGCTTTCTGAATCACTTTTATAATTTTTTTTATAACTTACAATACAATAAAATATAAGACATTATTTTGTATTGGCATTTGTGCTCATCATTAGAACATTTGAACCTCCCAAAAAAGTCTCACAATTGAAATGATACTTTTGATATTATTAATAAATGTTACATTTTGCAGGTTTTATTTTCTTCAGGCAATACAAAACACTTCTAGTGCTGAACTGTATTGCATGCTTTTTTAAAGGGTTTATGTACATAACCTCAGCTCTGGTCATAGCTGATTCTTGTTCTCTAGAACGGTTTCCTGCTGCATTTGGACTACAGAATGTTATCATGGGAACCATGAATTTAATTTTTGGACCTATCATAGGTAATAACTTTAATTTTTTTCCATTAATTCAGTGTTTATTTTGTAATAGCCTAATAAATACTATACATAGTCACAACATGGATTATAGTACTATTCATATACATCAATATCTGGGTGAGAAAAGTACCTCAATAAAATCTGAACACAAAATATTGGAATTGTACATCATAAATACTTTTATTTTATAAAAAAATAAATAGACAATGTAAGAGCTTGATTGGTAATTCAATAGGAAAAATCTTCAAATAATATAATAAAAATCATTAAATGATTACAAACTACAAAAACAATTACTAATTTGAATGATAACAACATTGAAGTATAAAGCAGACTACCAAATTGAATTATTTCCTTTTCATGTACCTGTAAATAAAATTAAATAATGCTTCAGAAATTTAAAAAATGATTTACTTTTTTAAAAATCATTAATTTAAATTAATTAAAACCTTAATAAAAGAAATAGTATCTTTGTAGTTAGCTTTATACATATGTTAATAGGGAAAACAATTATTGCTTCTTTCAGGTATACTTTGTGATGTGACAAACAGCTTTAACATTTGCATTATTATTGGAACTATCATCTCGAGTGTTACTGTTCTTGCTTGGATAATAGAAATACTGAAAGAAAAATGCACTAAAACTAATCCTGTTGAAAATCAAAGTAATAAAGATTTACATGATCCATAATTGTATCATGTTTTTATAATTTTATTATTTAAAAAACCAAATCAAAGTTTATTTGAACTTTTATGACAGCCGTATGTGTACAAAGATTCTACTCAAACAAAATGTTTTACCTGTGGTGAAATAGCCATTTCTTATTTTTTTGGTTTAAAATTGGAAACAATTGTAATGGGTTCAATTCAGAAAAGTAAACCATAAGTGTGTTTATTATAATAAAATAAGAACTATATAATTAAAATAATCTATTAGTATTATGTTATATTCCATACTCTATTCTGAAGCTGGAAGTGTGTTGAATAAGTGACATGTACAGAAATGTAATAATACCAATAATTATTTATTGTCCTGTATAAATTAAATTATTTTCTTTTTTATGTTCCATTACATAACTTAAAATTTCAATTTATTTTATAACCATTTAATATTGCCTGGGAGCTTATATAATGTAGAAATGTGAACTCCAATCTGTGTAATTGACATTGTTTTCCCTCATTTGTATATTTATTGTTTTTTCTAGAATTAAAATATCTTATATTTATGACTAATACTATTACTATTACTAATACTAATACTATTAATGAGTGAATGTACTTCTAATGCCTTTATGAGCCCTAAGCATGATGATTTTTTAGAAAATTGCCATGTAAGTCACAAAGCAGTTGTGTGAAGAATAAATATATTTTTTCGCAGAATAAAATTATACCAAAAGTCAATTATAATGGATATAATTTATTTGGGATTTTTAGATACTTATAGAACAGAATTCGGTGTCGCAGATTTGATTGGCGACTGCATAGAATGTGTTCTCTAAAGATTTATGGATAACTGTTATCTGACTACATCTCAGGTTTTTGGTTATTATCATCATCAAGTATTATTTGATTTAGATACTGAAACAATTAAAGGGGAATTATAGTCCCCAAATGTATACGTCATATCCCCGCTCCGAACAAGCCGCGCCCATTACTAACGCTGAAGTCGCAAATATTAATAGCGACATTTGTTGGGAATATATTAATTAGAATTTAATTTTTAAAATATTTGTAATTTATTAAACGATTTTCCTTCATTCCAAATACAGATTTAAAATTAATTTGAAAATATTTTATCATTCTAATATAAGTAATTTAGTTCCTAATGAAACATTCAGTAAAAAAGCAGGCCTTCTTCATTATCGAGTTCAAGAAATTTGAGAATTCATAGCTGATTAAATTGAAGGGCCATTGGAATGTTGCAGTCATAATGAAACAGTATCTTACATCAAGTAGAGCTGCAGTAAAAGACTGGAACGGAAGTGTGAATGATCATTCTATTTCATGAATGGAAATAAATAGATGGAGAAATTGTGATTACTCAAAAAGCTTCTGTGGAGTAATACACCACTCATATGAAATTAAAATAAAGAACTGACATGGCGGCATTAAGCCGCAGAATAAACTGACAAAACTGTGTAACTAGTTATCAGAAAATCCTCATGGACTTTCATCAGGTGGAAGTATTGCCATAAAATCGGATGGGGAACTAACGATTTTCCAATTCATTTACATTAGAGAATACCGTCAGTAGCGAAAAAGACGAATTAAGGAGAAAATTCCAAGCGTCTTAACATCTGAGCAATGGCGATTCGTAGACTGAAAGAATATCGTCAATTTCAATTTTTATTACGTTTATCCTTCACTACAAGGTGAATAGAAAAATTTACACCTTCGTTTGAAATTGTGTAAGCCGTAACTCCATCTTCTAAAACGTAAATTATAACATAGGCCTACACGCATATTAAAGACCATATATGTCAGTTATTGATTTACATAGCCTGAAATGACTACCCAGAGCTATTTACGCCAAATTTAGTGTTTTCAACTGTACGATTAGTCTCCAGATCTAAATTTACAATTAATGGTTCGTTTGTGCTCCTTTCTGGTAGACGTTTCAGCAAATAGTTTTGTCGAACTTTGACTGCAAAAATTTTCATACTAATTGCAAGGATATTAACAAGAAGTGATTTTCATCTTTATATGCTTTATTGAATAAAAACACAAAATTTTAATTCGACATTGGACGATAATTGCGAGATTACGTTCAAGTTTATTTAGCTATTTACTGTAGCAGAAGTTAAAAAATACAACAAAATTAGTCACTCTTGTTTACAAATTCATACTTGAATATCGATTGGCGTCGTATGAATCTTTGCAGCGTGGCACGAGATTATTTGGAACATAACAAAACAGTATTTTCTTCAATAAGAGAAGCAGTACGTAAACGTTTTTATAAGTTTTCCTCTGGTGAAAATGGTGATAAGTGTATGAGGTTATAAACCAAAACGCACGCTTACAAATTTGATGACACAAGCATAAACGTTACATTGAAATCTTCTCCATACAATGTGAAAATACAGTTATATGGGTTGTGTTCCCAGCAAGGAGCCAGTGAAAGCTTGTAAGTTGAATTTACTGCCGCATGAATTTCAACACTTGAAAAATTTTCACAGTGACCTGAGCGATTTGACACATGGTTGCACTTTTGAAAACCTTGCAGATTACTGGGATAAGCACTACGACCAGTACATGGCTAGTTTCATGTTGGAATACTATTTCGGAAGAGGTCGCCGCAGGACTCGTTTGAATTTTCACCGTTTCGCAGAAGTGTACGCCAAGTTGGCGAGAGGATCAGCAGACGAAAAGTGCGCCGTATTCTGCACAGTGTTATCCCCTTTAATTGACGTTCCTTGTTTTGCCGTTGAAACCATCCGGATGTTCACACTGGGAGTTATCACGTCGTACGTGCAGAACGAGATTGAGATCGGTCGAGCCGCGCCATGGATTAATCAAGGCTGTCGCTTCAAGTGCAGCTCTTTGCAGCGACTTGCGGAGTCTATGACCTACATGCTGGAGGAAGACGCCACCTTCCTCTCAGAGGCCGAGCTGGAGAGCTGGATCGTCACTTGGCCTGACAGGTTCAGCGTTTACCTGGACAGTGTGTTGCTGCGAATGTTTAACTTCGACACAAGCAACTGGCCGGATGGTTGTAATATCGAACCTTCCTTGATACCCTTGTGCAGACCTAAGTTGGCGGAAGAAGAAATATACCCATCAGTGCTGGAACTTGTGGACGTCATTCACATCAATTCACTGCTGCCTCGCAAAATGAGGCAATATTGGCGTCTGGTCTTCAGCACGCAGATCCACGGCTACGATTACGATTCGTTTATCGGCGAGATCAGGAATGTCGGTACGCTTAATTTGCAAATTTTACCACTGAATTTAGCTACTTCTCTCACATCTTTAATTTTAATTTAACTGAGCTGTAAAATCCAAAACGTATGATTTTAAAAGATAAAGATATTACACACTTCATTTTGCGTCCTGGCATATTAGCATTTAATGAGCAATTATTATTCTCTGCCTATTGTTCTATAATGAGTGGTAGAACTTTTTAATTGTTTAGTTCATAAATTTGCCATTACATTTTAAAATTAACTTTCCATTTTTATGAATTTAAAGTTCCTGCAAAAGCTACGATAAATGGCAAATGGAATTATGAATCTGTTGTTTTCAAATATTTCGTGAATAATTGTTTTGTTTGTTCTTCTGTCCTACCGTTCAGTTACAATGTAAGACAATTACGTCGTCAGAGACTAAGGATTACAACAGGAAACTTGACAGCGATAAACTTGACACTCCTAATAAATCTTGGCGTAGTTTAAAAATTCATAATTTTGTTGTGATTGCATCGGGCAGCCATTTATAGTGAGGGGTGTGGGATTAAAATATCACGCTACACATTTTTTAAGTAATATTTTCTTTTACTTTGAAGTACTTTGAAACTGGATTTATCTTCGAAGTGTACAATTCATAGTAATTTCTTTTTTATGTATAGTGTGATCCTTATTGATACGTCTTTCACGTAATTATAGACTATTAATTGATTATTAGTTGATTGAAGTTTCGCTGTAAGGACTTGGCTATTTATTTCACTGTTTAAAGACGTCATTTGCAATTCGCTTGGACATTAACAGTGGACTGACCGACTATTTATGCTAACTCGGTGGTACTAGACAACGAAATGCTATGAACTGTTTTGAATGACTAACCCACAGTTTATTTCTGGACTGTTCTTCCATAGTTGATGCCAATCCTCAGACTACTCACCAATAAGAAAGGGTAACCTACCATCTCGCTCGTTATAAAGTATTCTCAGGATAATGGATTACTTTCAGTAGTATTTTTAGCTTAGATCCGGGAGTCGACTCGGATTAGCTAAAGTGGAAGAGACCCCGCCCAGAAAGCAGGATGTCGGGGTTCGAGTCTCTCTCCGGTCGAGATTTTCTATTCTGTTAATCTGAATTCAGTTTCAATGTCGTTGAATGTGCTTTAATTGGAATGAATTCTTCTGTCTTTGAATTTTTAGTTTTCTCCCCCACCCTTAGCCTTTTAGTACTGATAGAAAAATGATACCAAACATTCCATAATTGTGATTCACACCTGTAATTTACATAAAATGTTTGGCTTTAATTCAGTAAATTACAAATCGTTTGGTATAATTTTTTTCTAAGTTTGTGAAATGAAACTATATTTCAGAATTTTAAATAAAATAGATTTGAGAATGATACGCAGAGTACACTTGGTGTGTAACGAACTGTAAGTAGGTAAAACGATCATTGCTAATGTGAAAGAATCATTTAATAGAAAAATGAAATTACCATGTGGCAAATTAGAAAAGGGAGTGAGGAGCAGATACAGATCTGAAGTGCAGCCCTGGACGGAGCAGAGGCGTTGACGATGAGAATCGAGGATGAGGAAAGACTGGAAACTTTTCAGATGAGGATGTCGAGGAGGATGGAAATGATATTTGAAGAAGTACTGGAAAGGTTTGGTGAGAGGAGAGTCCTGCTGCAATTATTGGAGAAAGGTAGAGGAACTGGTGTAGGACACTCACTGAGACTGGACTGCTTATGAACGGAAGTTATGGAAGGACTAGTGGATGGAAAATCTACTAAGTAATGGTATCAAGAGAAGAGGATGACAGAATGAGAAGAGAAAACGGAGGGTTACTACGTTGCCCATGGGCAATACACGAATAATTATGTAAATTTCACGTGATTTTTTGTTTCAGGTAAGCATTTATTAAATTCATTAAACAGTGAGATTTAGAACAGTGATTTAAGCTGATCAAATATCTCCAAGACTGACAGGATAAGAGGATAGAGGAGGTTCTTTCTTAATTAATTAAGGAAATCATTGAATTATGAATGGACGTGAAAAACATTTCAAAAAAATATCACCAGGACAAAGTTCGAACAAACGTCAAAGGCATTGTCTAGGATAAGCAAATACATTTAGAAAAATGGCTGAGGACTCATTTTTAAGACAAGTCAAAGCAGGAGAGCCTAGTGATAATCGACACAAGGCGAAAAGAGAAAGAACATCGAAAAGTCAGATTTTTCTTCGGAGTAAAATCTCATTTGTTTCTTCTTGTATCTTAGTAGTAAGCATAGTAAACCTCCTGTCTTATTTATGTATTTTAAGTATTTTGTTGGAATTATTTGATACAATTTAACTGTAAGAAGCCATCAGACATGTCGAGGGATTAATTAATTTGCCTTTACAGTAGGGAGTGGATTATCAGAAGTAAATGAAACCATCTTAAAAATAGTTCACATATTCGATTGTTCGTAGTACCTATAATGTAATGTTATACAAAAATGGGTTTAAACACAGTTCAGTACTTAATAAAATATACACTGTACCTTATTTCGTGAAGTACGTTTTTGGGGGCAACAGGCTACATGAGGGTGATCCTGAAACAGGCAACGCCCCTTTAATAACACAGGAAAAGAGGTATATAGAGTAAGGTAGCCAAGGGTTGCTGATTTATCGTTGTTTTACGGTAGACTTCCGTTTTTTTAGCAGCGCGTGTTTTAGTAGAAAAAGCTGAATCGAACAACGTTCAGGTTGTCGTTCAAACCACATCATCGCCGTTTCTAAGGCAACAAAGGCTTCTGCATGCGATGGTCCCTTATTTTCGTATTAGACAGTTTCATCCGCGTTGTAGATACCGTCTCTCGAGCATCCCTCAGTTTTTACATCAATAAATGTTTTGTTTCATTTCAGTCGCAGCTTCAACATCACCTGACATAGATTCTCCTTCAATCTACGATTCCCTGGCTGCAAAAGCCGAATATCGACCTAGTGATCTTTATCCAATGGTGTCAATAGAAAGAAGACCAGAGGTGACAGCCACATTGAAAAATACCTCATAAAAATGACAAATAAATACGATTTTTAATGTTGCACCTGGAATGGCATCAATAAAATCAAAACTATTCACCCATAAACAATAATACTGGTGTAGTATGATGACGACCAGGTTGTTGCCTAGCAAACTGAATATCAAGGTTCAAGCTGCTTCCGTATTATATTGTTTTGAGTATGGCGCAAATCTTCATCCTAAAATTTTACAAGACACTTTCGGGCCAAATACCATTAGGAGTAACAATTTATAAGCAATTTAAATGCTTCAACTGCATTCAGCACCAAAAGTTGTGCTTGTACAAAAACTTCAGGGCAATAGGTACTCTATTTGAAGGACCAGAGCATATGAAACTTGACCAAATCGTTTGAATCACCCGCACCAAGATGGCTCTAGCTCTGGAACCAGTGTACCAATCGAGCCAATATTTTCACAGTAGCCTAAAGCATGAGTGTGCATCTATGCACAAATTGTGAGGTGGGATTACTTTTTATTTTAGGACACTTGATGTGGAATGACGCATTTGTACAGAACAGCGCATTAAGAAGGCAATGCTCTAAAAATTAAATGGTTTGTACATAGGAATCAGAAAAATAACAAAAATTTTATAAGGCTATTTCGCTCACATCGGAACTTCAAGAAAGTTCCAGTGACAGCTTGGCTTAAAATATCCTCCAGGGAAGAAGACAGCTGGCAGGTGCCTTTTCAGACTTCTTATTGGTGGGACTGCAAGTATTTGCTGGATCAGAGGATTGGAGAGACTTCAGAGTTTCCCAAAATGCTTGAAGCTGATTTTAGATATAAGATCTTTGATGAGGAGAGTTTTAAGATCTTCATAAATCGCTTCATTAGAAACGTACCATGGAGCATCTAAAATCGGTCATAGGATTTCTGATTAACTACGTTGTAGTATATCAATGTTGGAGTGGGTGACAAAACCCCATAATTCAAACTCATAGGTACAAGACAGGTCGAGGCAGCTGCTTATACTTCTCTAGTTAGACCTATGATAGAATACGGGGCAGCAAGTTGGGATCCTTACAGACATCACTGCCCCGGATAAAATTCAGAAACGGTTTTGTGTGGGGATGAAACTAACGGGAGTCACTCGGTGATAGGAAAAATGCTGGGCGTGGGCCACTCTACAAACCTTACACGGACGAACCGGCCTGTACAAAAGTAAGGGAGCGGCTAAATATACCTAATTTTTTCTCTAAAAACGACCACAATAATAAAATAAAGGAAAGGGACCAAGTAACGGATCTGGGAAAATATTCCTTCCTAAACAGGGCAATAAATGACTGGAATGGTTTGCCTGCAAGGGTACTAGTGGCTTTCCCTAAGAATACAAATGATTCCAAAAAGAAATTAGAAACACGGAACACTTTGGTGCTTATTTTGTTAAAAAGTCCGTAAAATATTTTTAAATTGTGTTTTTAAATTTTTTTCTGAAATTTATATTTGTTCTTTTACTTTATCAACAAATTACCTCGGTACTTTAATTTTATCAAGAAACTGCCACCGGGAAAATGCCCAAATGTAATGCAATAAGTCCAAATGGTTCTGATGACAGTTTTGTGTATTAATAGCTTGGTTTCTATGGTGAGTTTGGATCTTCTTTCTATGTTTAACTTTTAGATCAATTTATTTCCTTTTATTGAAAATTTGTGTTCTCCTTTTGTTGAGGTGAATTTCTAAATGGTTTACAGAATGGCTTTGTTCTTATAAAATATTGCCTTAGAGTGAAAGTTATAAAAATGTATTTAGATTCATTCGTTTTGATCTTCCATTTATCACTCCAAACTTGTATGTCTGCAGCATACAGTAGGTACCAAGTTGGTCCCAAGGCACTCCCTTGAGGAACTCCTGATTTTATATAATGAAAATCGGAAACTGTCTTTTACCTTAATTATGATTTTTCGTCCAAAAAACTGCTGGGATATATTTCTTATTCCATATCTGGATGCGTCTCTGTAGCATTGCTGGATGGTTGAGTGAGACTGGCGAAAGCCGAACTGAAGGTGAGGAATGTGTAGGATAGGTGGCTTTTGGTTGAGGAGTATTTTGTATATTGTAGGTTGGATGCTAATAGCTCTGTAGACTTGGGGTTCTTGCCAGATTTAGGATAGCTGACA
This sequence comes from Eucriotettix oculatus, assembly GCA_034510155.1. Lineage (NCBI taxonomy): Eukaryota > Metazoa > Arthropoda > Insecta > Orthoptera > Tetrigidae > Eucriotettix > Eucriotettix oculatus. Next base: position 41,610,412 of record CM067376.1, on the reverse strand, counting down.
TTCGATTGTACTTTACTTATGGGAAAGGTTTTGTCTAAGTTCTATTTAGTACAAATCCAAGGGTCAGGAGCTGATGAAGTCAGAGCTGATTTACGCAGTTCAACCTTGTTAATTAGGAAATATAAATAGACTTAAGCGATGCTCTCTGATATTTGTTTCAGGCCCAACTGTGCTAGTTGTTAAAGATTCTTGGAATTATGTCTTCGGCGCGTTTGCACCTCACAAGTGGATCGAATCTAATTCCTTCTACGGTGACTGGAGAACTTTCTTGTTCACCCTGAGTCCACAAATGCGTGTGTACTGCGCCTCCGGATACGACAACAACTACCAGCTTATACGTCCGGAAACAGGCCTAGGATTCGGGGGAGCTGCTGGTTTCCACGCCTTGTGCATCCTGCCAGAACTGAAGTACGGCGTGTGCAGTCCACATAACCTCACCTTCTCGGACTACAAGCCGCTGAGCCACAACCAAAATTTCCAGATCATCAGCCTGGAAGTGTGGTTTGTTGGTAGGGGCAGGGAGTTTAAGTAACGCAAGGTAGCCAATTCCGTTTCCTTTTTCACATTAATATTTTATTTCCGTTTTGAAGAAAGAGGTTTTTGCAGTTTGGGTGAATGAACCTAGGTTTCTGAAGAAGTGTAGTCGAGTTTTCATGCCATTTATTCAAGTTAACAACCAAGTTTTAGAATGAAATTTGGCGTGGAAACTCTCAGGTGGATTTGATGACGAACGACCGTCATTAAAGACAAACGTATTTCTGCATTCCTCAGAACCAAATTCTATATTGGATACCGAGCAACAATATTTTTTTGAACAAAAGTGTTGAGTATTTATAACCTTTAAAACAGTGTTTTATTAATTTAAAAATGTGCATCAGAGTCTGCATATTTACCTCGGAATCCTGTGAAATTGAAAGGAATTTTTTTTTCTGGAGATTTAGATGTAAAACTGTTTGTTGATTAAATGCTTGAAATAAACATAAGAACTAAATTATATAGATCTAAGTGTCTAGATATTTTCTTTTCACCTCAGTACTTGCACTCTGAATTTTGCTGATTTTATAAAAAAAGGTGCCAAGCTTGTCTTACAAATTTTGTGTGGTTTCAGTGGTCATTGCTCTCTTAAATTTGACATGGGTTAATTAGTCCTGTAGCTGTTTGACTAAATTTAGTTTGGTTCAAAATACCGAATTCAAAGTAGTCATCAGTCACCACTTTGAATATATTATAAGATTGCGGATATCAATGGAGGGGATATGACCAACATCTAAATTATAATTTCCATATCAGTGGGGGTAGAAAAGTTTCACTGTGAGTGACTCAGTCTCTGAGCTGGGCTGAACCGAATAGGACTCTCGTGTCATTTCTCTGAACCGATGTTCATCTCTTACATATTGAAGAATAGAGCTTTTTCAGAACCAAACCTTGTCCAACGGCTGTAAGACGCTAGCTTTTTATTCCCGGACAGATTTTTTAATGTTTAATAGTATATTCTTTTTCATTTGTAACGTTTAATGGAGTGTGGGAGAGAATTTATAAATTTAAGATTATATTTTCAAATTATCACGCACAAATAAAATAAAATTTATCTCCCTGCCCTTTTAAAAAGGAATTATAAATTCCGAAATTGAATTGACTTTGTAAATTAACAAAGAAAGAAAAATTGATCTTTCTTCCAGAGGATGGTGGGCTTAAATACCTTGGTCTGCCTAATTGATTTTGACTATAGCTTCTGTGGCTTTCAGTTAACGGTTTTTAAGGATTTATGGTGCTTTACCGAACACCGGAACCCGTGGGTACTGGACTCAATCTTTGGAATCATTGTAGAGGTAACTTTGGGAATTCGCTGCTACTTCCGGGCTTTGAAGTCTGCTGCTGAGCGCATCCCTTGGTTTTTCTTCCGATCAACAGCCTCTCTCCATCTTCTGATAAAATCAGCAACTCCTACCATCCGTCCATCTCAACGACAAATCCGTAAATAACCCTCCTCCATCTTTCACGAAACTCCCAAATTTATCATTTTCCCTTCCCAATTTCATTTTGGCCAGTAAGAAACATTCTGACTTTTTCTATTTTCGAATCCGGGGTTCACACATCTGCCCGAAAATTCCCAAAATGAAACGCACCAGAGGTTAGTGAAATTTCTGTGGGAACGTCTGAACGTGACAAAATATTGACACCACAGATTATTAGCATCCGACACATATTAATGACTTGTTGTCCGGCGGCCTCTTAATACCTCAAAGGACCACTCCTTTCAATAGCTGAAGTGCAATGAACCCTCAGCTTTCGCCGCTCGTGAAATTTAGTTAAATTAATTTAACATAAAATAACAAATAACCCCTTTAATAATTTACACTACACCTTTCCCAGCTAGGAGTGATTCAATTTTTTTTGTACTACTCTTATGAACATATTTTATAAATAATATAGAGACTAAAACATGAAAATCCTTTAAAATAAATTTGAAGTACTCCGTCAATTAGACATTTTAATTTTAAAATACATTAGAATTTGTCTTCATTTAGAGTCGCATCAAGTACTATAGTTATTATCGACTCGTGAACTCGTTTTCCTCTAGTTTCTGACGATGTGAAAACACATACACAGCATCCAAGCCCATACCAGGATTCGATCCCGTGGCCTCTGTGATGCGAAGCAGCAACGCTAACCACTACACCACAGGACACATTTATTTTTCAACTTCGGAATGCGGCTCATTCGAATATATATATAAGGTAGCTTTATTTGGTCTCCGATATTGTCGAGGGATTTTGAGTGACTTGGAGGGGGATGGGGGAGTTTATTTCGAAAGTCTAATTTGGTAACTGCGATTTTAAATGTAAGATTTGACAAACTTATAGGATTGCTGCAATTTTTTTATCAGTGCATTCATGTAAATAAATTTATATTTTATTACGATAAATCTGTAATTTTCAATTACAAAAATTAAGTAATCATATTTGTTTTATCATAAACTTCCTCTATAGATTCGAACTATTTTCACATATGTATATGCAATTTTAATACTTTTGTACCATATTTGAATTACCATATAACAACTTTGTAAACAGTCTTAACGGAAAACATTTAAAAAATGAAAAATGTTTCCCTCCATTTAACAGCTAAAATATAAAAAAAATCAAAGAAATGTGGGAAACTATGCAAAGATCATGATCAAATTCTTTATACTTTATTTTTAAATATCTTTGCTAAATATTTTCACGTCAACGCGTTGACTATGGCGGCCTTTGAGACTTCAGAAAATATGACAGCGGCGAGGGCGACTCTGGACGAGGGATTTTCGTTCATTGGAGGGTCCTGCGCCTTGCTACTACGCACAAGCTTTCTCTTCATCCAGCTGGGCTGCATGCCGGTCCCCGACCTCAAGATGCTGGTGTTTCAGAACGTGGTGGACCTGGCGTCGGGCACCGTGGCGTACTGCCTGCTTGGGTTCTCGTTCGCGTATGGACGGGACGTGGGTGGCTTCGCCGGCGCGGACCGGTTCTTCATGGCCAACCTAGGGGACGGGTTCGACGCCGTGCGGGGGTGGGCGGCCGCCACGGCGACGTCGGGACTGTTCACGCTGGGCGTCGCGGGCCGCCTTCACCCCGTGGGCGCCGCCGTCGCGTCGGCGTGGCTGTGCGCTGTTCCAGCGGCCCTCCTGCAACACTGGGCCTGGAACGAGGGCGGCTGGTGCCGCCGCAACTTCTTCTTCGTGGACAATGGCGGCGCGGGGCCGGTGCACGTGTGTGGTGGCGCGGCGGCGCTCGTGGGCGTTCTGGTGCTGGGGCGGCGCGTGCTCCGCGTGAGAGACGTGGACGAGTGCTCGCTGCCTCCGGGCTCCGGAGCTTCCGTGGTTGGCGGCTACCTACTGGCGGTCGTGGGGTACGCCGGCCTCGCCGCCATCAACCACCCGTCAGCCTCGGGAGTCATTTTCGTAAACGTCGTGGTGGCGGCCGCCGGCGGTTGGGCCGCGGCGGCTCTGTTCGGCGTTCGCTCGGAAACCCTGGATTACTGGACGCTGTTGAGGGTCACGCATGGCGGTGTCTCTGGCTGCGTGATGGTGGTGGCCGGTGCCGGCCTCTACTCTGCTCCCGTCTCCCTGTTGTTGGGTTTCTTGGGTGGCGCGTTATCGTGTGCCTTGTCGTATTTCTGGGACTCCACGGCGCTAGAGGACAACGTGGACGTGGTTCCTTGCAGCCTGCTCTGCGGCTTTCTGGGCACTCTTGCTGTCCCTGTGGGCGCGAAGTTGGGCTCCGTGGATACCTCCAGGGCCGTCGTGACACAGATCGGCCGCCAGTTCCTGTGCTCCACCGCAATGTTGACCACCACATTGCTGCTGCATTCTTTCATCTGTCTAGTTCTCATGTGCCTGGGGCTCTTCCGGAACAGGGACGAACTGGCAGCACACAAGAGGGCTATGTCTGTGCTCAATCACTCTGAGAACAGGCCCTTCTTCCGTCGACTTTTCTCTCCGAAGAAGTCTCGCGTCATGCAGCCGGGCTACCGTGACAAAGGCCTCACCATAGCTTCCGGCAGTAATTTGCTTCAGACGAACCCTTCACCCACAACGTTACGACAGATTCCCTCAGGCTCTAAAGCAGAGATGGGTGAGCTAAGATCCAACGATCTACGACCACGCACAGAAAAGCCGAGGAGTCGAGAAACCCTCAAAAAGAACCTGCCGACGAACAGAACGAGGCACTTCAGGAATGCCAGACAGAGAAGGAAACGGTTCATACATACGTTGTCCAACTTAAGGAAATCGGAAACACAGATCACCGAGGTCGTTTTCGAGAACGAGAAGAAATGTTTAGAAGACTCAAGGGGAAAAGATGTGAGTGAAGATGAGGAAAGAGTACCCTGTGTTTCAGTTGTGGAGGCGGAAGTTTATGAGCAGCCGGCTGTCACAGACACTGGAGACGCGTCAGCAAGACACACTGTTGGCCAGCTTGAAGCGAATTCTTGTCCAGAATTAGACTATCTAGTTATAAAATACGAATCTCTCTTACAGAGAGCCTGTCTGGAAAAATGTGTTAGCTGTGACGACGCAAAGTCGTCTGGACTGACAGAAAACGGGAAATTATCTCTAGATAGCACTTGCCAAATTGGTCAATGTTTGACTTAATATTACTCTGTCTTAGATGTTTTCTCCATGTCGAACTGATTAAATTGTTAAGTGACATTATAAATGCTATTGAAGAAATATAATAATTATATCATATTTATGGATTATTTGTCAAATTAATGCAGTGGGTCAATGAAGAATACTCACATTTTTCTATTTCAATAATTGTAATGAATGTATTTATAAATAATAGACCATAGCAGCAATAAGTCAGCTGATTGGAATTCCAAACAGTAGCAACGAATTTAATGATTTAATGACCCCTAAAAAAGATTTGACATCAGAGAAATTAAATTTTCTGTTAGAATTTCTTTCCTTCTCCAACCTTGGTGGCACATGGTCAACGTAGCAATTCTCTTTAATCCTTAATCCCGGTTTACCTGACCTTTTACGAGCACTAACATCCATGATGGGATTTAAACAAGGGTGCATTGTGATTGCCGCTGACCACTACACTACAACAAATTAGCTTTTGAACTGAAATTGGTACAATATGAGTGTAAAATTGAAATTTATTGACACATTGATTGCAGAGTTTTATTAAACATTTAAAAACTAAGAAATGTTATTACAAAATGAAGAAGAAATGTATTTTTACAATTTAGTTGCTTTAATTAGTATATAGTTATTCTTCACTTAGTTAAATAATGAAAATATATCACAGTCTCACAAAACAATTATTTTTCAGTCTTCTCATGAGTATTACTCTATGACAAGTTCTTGGGCTTGTATGAAAATGCATCTACAAGCATCTCTTTATAAAGTTCTACATCAACTCTTTCAACAACCATTACGTTTGGCTGCTTCCCTAACTTGCTGAAGTGGTCTATTACCATGAGTCCTTTAGTGGTTTGCCCCTGAAGCTCAACAGTGACAAAATGATGTGTCTTTTTTGTCACTATTTTGGGATTGATAGTCAGTGCAGCAGCATAAGGATCACATCTTCCCCAAGCTCCATACAACTCTTTGTCCAGTAAATTATGTTCAACTTTGGTCATCAGCTTAGCCTGTGGGCTATCTATTTGACCCAAAACTCCTTTCCTCCAGCTCTGTCACACAGTAAAACAATAAATAAATGAATTTGAATTCAAACAAATTTTCATAAACAGAAATTGGAGCTTATGTCTTATTTAGAGGTCATATTAAATATTAACTATAATGCAAAGGAAATGCTAGGAACATTTCACTTACAGAAAAGATTGATCTAAATCATAGTACTTGTAATCAAACAATTTAAATATAAAAACCTCACATACAAATTTAAACTGATAATATATGCAGACTAATTAGAAGTATCTATTTTAATTTTTCTTACATTTGATCTAGTTTTATCTAATTTATGTGTGTGAGCTCATTAGTTAAACATGAAATCTTTATTTCATTTTAGGAATTTATACTCACATATGGGATGCTGCCATATTTATAAGCTGTTTCCCAAGGAAATATTGTAATGGGACAATTCATGTTATGAAGTGTTACATAAGCAGCTTCTGGATCACAGAAAAAGTTAAATTCTGCAGCAGCTGAGGCATTACCAACACCTAAAAATTAGCAATATTAAAGCTGTATTTAATTATGACAGTTTAGACTTATTTTAATAGGAACAGATATCTATGAACAACAATAGCTGTAATTTAATTAAAATCACTGATATCATTAATAAAAATGACAGAAAACGGTTTACCATTTCAGAATATTCATGATGATAGTCTTAAATATAGGTTATAATTGAATTCAAACTATTTATTAGCTTATTGAATGAACTATCTCATAAAATGTTGATTTCAGTATAAATGATAAACCTAACAGCTGTTGTGAAATTGTAATACAACCAAAGCAGAAATATTGAATCAAATCTTGGTATGCTATCAGCTGGTAATAACATTCAAAGGTCTAATAAGCTTCTTTGATATGATCAGTTACTCTAATTTTCAAGCCCATTAAAAATTTTGTTTCACTCCAGTGAGCTTGTTCATCAAGCTTACACACATTACTATGGAGTAAGTGCTACACGCTGTCACTTTCTGTGATGCTGGATGATGATGTTTGTGATATATATCGGAAGCTCCATTATGTTCATTATTCATATCTAATTTAAACCTCCTGGGTCAATACAGCATTCCAGTTGTTTGTTGTATAAATTCTGCTAATTATTGATCCATTTTTTATTTTTATGTGGTAATTACAGTTGAAAGGGACCCACTTTGAATTGAAATAAAGTATTTTGTAGAATGTGATACACCAGCAACACATCAATATACAAACTCAGTTCCAGATATGTTTCAACAATTATAGTAAAAAGTGTGTCAACTATAAAAATAAAGACTATTACAGTAAATGTTTTTGAAGGAATAAATTTACATTTGTCGGTCAAAAGATTAATATTTTGTGTAGCACAATAAAATATTAGAAGCACCAAATTTTATTGAATGCATTAAACTCAGTTATACAAACCTTCCACATTTCCTCCCATAATGATCATTTCCTTAACACTGTGACAAAATATAGGATCCATTCGAATTGCCAATGCAATGTTAGTCAATGGAGCTAAAGTTAATATTGTCACTTCCCCTGAAACAGTATTTTATTTTTATTAAATATCCATTTATATAGCATACAAAGTTTCAAAACATATTTAATTGCTGGCAAACGAAGATGAAATAGAATTAAGAATTTCATACCAAATATTATAATGTTAAAAGCTACAATAATACCTGGATTTTCCTTTACTATATCAATGAGGAAATTAACTGCATGCTTCTTCTGAATATTGCTGTTAACATCAGGTGCATTAGGATATTCAAAATCTCCAAACCCATCACTGCCATGAATATGGGATGCTCTATCCATAGTTTGAACGAGGGACTCTGCAGATCCACGAAATACAGGTATCTGTTAATTAGAATATTGTAGAGTTAGTAATAAACAATAACTATAAATCAAGTTCTTGACATAGGATATTTTCAAGAAAGTTATTATAATACAGTTTTAGTTGGTTTTATTAATTTTTCATTAAATATTTGTTCATATTGTTTCATTAAGTTTTTATAATCATAAATAAAATATAAATATGGATTTTGAAGAAGACAAGAATAAATTATCAAGAAAGAAGGTTTATTCATAACCTCTACAGTGGGCAGTCAGCAGAAATCAAGAAAGGAGTAAGAGAAGGATGCTCTTCAACTTATATATAGAACAAGTGATGAAGAAAGTCAAAAACAAATATGGAAAGGAAATCATAATGCAAGGAGAAGAAATAAGAATCCCAAGATTTTCTGATTATAATATGGTATTAGGGGAGCCAGAAGAAGACTTGGAAAACACAATAAATGGCATGAACATGACCCCGGAGGATGAGTAAGTACTACATCTGGATTAATAGAGGGAAAACCAAGGTGATGGAGTGTAGTATGGGAAATAGTGGAATAACAAAGGGTGTTAAATTGGGAAGGGATATTTTGAAGGAAGTTAAGGAATTCAGCTACTTGGGCAGCAAAATAACCAGGGGTAGTAAAAGTATAGTAGACTTAAAGAGGACAATAGCACAAGGAAGAAAGGCTTCCGCAAAAAAGAGGATTTTACTTATGACTGACATAAGTATGAATATTAGGAAATCGTAACTAAAAATGTTATCATATATCAATAATTATTGTTTTATGTCTTTAAAATCAGATAATTATTGAAATCTATAGGAAGAATAAGAAAGTGAAAAATAGAAATAATTTTTACTCACATTACAGTAAAAGAAGGTATTAAATTACTACGTAGGAACATCACACGTGAAAAAAAACCTTCTGTTGTCATTATAATACTATTTTAAAAAAAATATAGGATTGCCAACATTATCCATTATGCATGTTATTTTACAGGAGGAAGAGTTTAATAACAAGGCCTTTAAATTTTATTTAGAGTAAAATAAATATCATTAATGAAGAATAATTGAAATTAAATTAAATCAATATATTTATCCTAGCAAGAAGCCAAGGGTTTAGTGCAAGGTGGTACAAGTAAATTACCTCAGGTTTAAAGCAGATGTAGCCATATTAAAGATGAGGGGGAAAATATAATAATACCAAAATAATATGTTTTCTAAACTAAAAATATGGACCCACAAATAGCACTCATGAATACTTACATCTAGTTGTTCAAGAGTGTGAAGGGTCTTCAGTGTATTTACACAGACATTATCCAGAGAGGTGTTACCATGAACACAGGTTATACCTAGTATTTCTAATTCACCTCGAGCTCGTGCAGCTGCGCAAAGCATTATTGCTATTGCATCATCAGAGCCAACATCTGTATCAATCACAAGCTTAAGTACCATTCTTGATATTACCACTGAAAATCTGAAACGAATCAGGTTTACTATTAATGTAGTAAGAAGCATTAAGAATGAAAAAGTTGAATAATTGTAAAGTGATATTTTAAAACTTGAATTAAAGATGTAATTAAAAATGGTCATGAACAATTTTAATTAATTCTTGGAAAATAAGTTAAGGAATGTGAATTGCTTGTAGGGCTTATGTGGTTGATATGAGAAAGAATATTTTTCTCAGCCAGTGTTTCCCAACATGACCAAACATGGGGATAATTTTAAAAAAAGCTCATCTATAATTTAAAAATGAACTTATACTAGTACAAAAGGAAAAATTGTGGATTTCTGAATTTTAAATAAACATTCTGTTCAGATACACTTGAAAGTTTGGAATAATATAAACTACAATTTACTTGGAGAGTATTGTTTACTTTACATAATGAAGGAATAGTATATAGTGTATTTGACAATTGTTATGCCATCACTTGGGCATATCACCTTTACGAATAGGTTCAACTTGAGACCAAAGCTGTCTAATAATATATCCTCTACAGCAAGCTCAGGGGTGTCAGTAAATATCTACTGCATAAGCAAGAAATATTACATTGAATGTTAAAATTATTATAAAAATTAAATTAAATAATGGAAAATATTAAAATATTATTTATAAATTAAATGAAATACTTTCAACTGTTGCCAATTATATGTTTGGAAAATTTGCTTACCATTTTTTCGTAAGAATATTCAAGTGATTATTATTTCTAAGTTTTTATCCTGAACAAATAGTAATTTAGGGAACAACTCAAATTCGAAAGGCACGAAGAAAGTATATGTTACATAGGGACTATGGTTAAAAAAATATTGGGATACACTATACTGAACACTTCATTATGAATGTAGTAAGTATGACGGCATTCACTTGATAAAGATGTCAGTGAACGCCATCGAAACATCATGGCCTAAGCCGACGATGATCCGAGTGGAAGGGCAATAGAATAATTGTTAATTGATATTACCAAACTTCGTTACAATAACAAAAGTAGAAGGAAAATGGGGAACTTGTTACTGACATGACATTTAATTCAGGAAATTCAGAATACCTGAAATATATTTTTTCAAAAGCACCTTGTCTGTATTGAGGGAAACGAAGAAAATAAATATGGAATGAGACCTTATCCTGCTGACTAAGAAGTCTCATTATTCAACTCGAATGAGTTACTCTTTTTCAACGTCGTCTTTTCTATGTGCATGGAGAAAAAAATCCAACAAATTACATGTTGGAATGCACTGCAAAAAATTTGACTTTTGTTTTCCTATGGAAAAATCCATGAAATATATTGAACAGCGCAGTGACACATTTCTTAATGTTCTAGTTTCGAGATTTCCGGTGGAACACTCACAAGCAGTCGAGCAAAATCAAATTCATTTCAACTAACTTAGATGAACAAAGTCTTTGGTTCATCACTATGAATTGAACTGCAAATAACTCAAATAGTAATTGAATGAAAATACAGCCTAGTTACCGGTTGGAGTTAGTAGACATAATTTCTTGTTTTATTGATTGAAACTGTGGGAAAGGCACTTGTTTGTCTTCTGATATGGAAAGTTTCGTTGGCGAAGAATATTCACTAGGCTTAAGACAGAGAAAAAATAATTATACCTTTAGAAGACAGGAATGGAAAAATGCCGACCGGACGCAGGACTCGAAAACAGGACCTCCCGCTTACCGGGCGGGCAATCTAGTAACCAATCGACGTCGCGAAGAACGACCCAGCATCACGCCACTCCTGTAAACCCACGATAGACTCGCCTACAATTTACTAATCATCCGGACCTGTGTTCGAGTCCATTCTTGTCTTCTAAATTTAGCTATACGCTCTTATCTGAGCTTTAATAGAAGGATTCTCCCTTTAACTAGAATTCCATGTACCTTTGATAAATTTACACAATGCCCATCCTGCAATGAATATCTAGAAATTATGTTGTGAAGAAAGCGATTGATGTATCCTATTACCTCGACCAATGACTAATGGATTGAAAAATAAATCTAATTTAGACCATTCCTCGTATTTTATTTGTTTAATTCCAGATTACCCTTACGTAAAATTGACGCGAAGGTTTTCGATTGGTGCTTTATCGGCCAGCGAGAAAATTGGTTCTGGTGCAGTAACACTTTCGGCAGCAACACGAAAATTTAATTGTAAGTAACTATAACATATCAAGTCTATTTAGTAATATTCAAATATTTCAGCTATGTAATGTAATTATATATATATATATATATATATATATATATATATGCAGAATGAACTGAGGAGGTCCCGAAAGTTGGGGGACGAAACGATTTAATTCAATTTAAATTTTCTATTAAATGAGTTATAACAGTCACTTTGTCAGTTTTTATTTTGTTTAAATCATGAACTATACTACTGTAATGATAAAACACAACTACTAGAAGAATTTGGCGGTACGGAATCAAAGGTAAGCGGCGTGATGGAAGTCGTAGGTTACAGACGATACGCGACTGGGGGTTTTATCCAAGTCTTTCAGATTTGGCCGCATCGGGTGGTGAACGAGGATGGTATTTTTCCCCAAAAACGTTGGTAGCGATGGACATACGGATCCTCCCAGGGAGGACTGATAATAATTTTGATTGGACAATATATAACACCCCAACCGACGGGATATGAAGTAAGAAAGTGATGACAAAATGGATTTTGGGACGTGGTGATTAATATTGAACATTTGAGGAGAGTATGATGTGGATATTAAGACTGAACTTCTTTAAGAGTAGTTGAAGGTTGAATTTTAAGTGGGAGCAATAAAAAATTGGAGATTGTCCTGGCCGAGGAAATTTAAATAATTGGGAGGATGGCGTGATCCAGTTCGGGATTACAAAGAGCTCTTCATCACTCAACGCGGAAGTCCTGATGGGTCCAGCGACAAGGCTCAGACAAACCGAGACGGCAGGGTAAATACCTCTGTTTGTAACTTTTTTGCCGATTTCCTGTACTGCCAATTTCGAGTAGGATTAGTATCAGTGATTTTGCTTTATGAGAAGACCCGTGTAGACAACCCTCTGATGTGTTTAGGTGTAAAAATTTAATATATATATTGTTAATCTTTAAAGAAAAGCTGAATATATAAATTAATAATTTATTCAATTAAAGTATGTTGCCATAAATAAATATAAAATAATATATTCCCCCGCCATTTATTACACTACGTTTCATCTCTTGTTTGAGACTCTTCCAGGTATAAAACTATGTATTGTATTAAGTTATTTTTGTTGTAAAATATTACCTAATGTAATCCACTGTAATTTTCATTTTAGTATACCTGAAGGAGTCTCAAATGAGAGGCGAAATGTAGTATGGTATATTATTAATATGAAATAAAAACTGACAAAGAGGCTGTTATCAATCAATTAATATTTATTTATTTAATTATTTATATAAATTTAATTATTTATATAAATTCATCTATTTCTGACTTTTTGACATTCTTTGTATATTAAATAAATAATTTTGGACGTATTTTTTTTTTAATTTTAATCAACTAACGTGAAGTTGATGCAGAAACATTGGGCAGTGCAGGAATGCGATAGACGTCTAAACGAAAAGCCGAAAAACCTTCATTACCAAGAAGCAAGAATTGAAGAAAAGGAAAAGAACGATGCACGCTTCCTAACTTTGGTAAAATGTACTAGCGGTATATAAACTAATATATGACAATAGCGACACTTTTAGAGTCAGTTAAATACTTTCTGAACTGAAATTAGTGTTTCTCGTATATAGACGGAGTTACTTACACGTGGAGATCTTCGTCGTCTTGCTTCTCGTTTTCGCCGAAAAGTTTGTCTAATACGACAACTCTTATCAGGCCAAGGCCGACAGATAGCACCAATCTTACGTTGTTTTGAAATTTTATGCATTCAGACGTCTGCTCACACAGTTTCCTACTTGCGAAAACTCAATGAGGACTCGTGGGTAAATGTTGAGTATGTTACCTCACTTTTGATTCTGTAAATAACATGTAGGCAATGGATAAAGAAAATAAGGACCCCTTTTTTCGATTGTCTCAAGGAACGGACTGAAAAAAAAATTAATGTAAAAATGTCACAAGTCTATAAATTACAATCAAGAGTCTTGGAGTAGTAAGAGCAAGTGCACGTTTACAAGACCATCTTAATTTACTTCAGGAATGGACAGATAAATGGAAAGTCAAAATTAACGTTGCCCTCAACCACCCAAACCCCACGATCCAGAAATTCCATAGCAATCCTCCTCCTCCTCCACTCTTCCGTCGCCTCAAAACAAAACTCCCGATTGACCTCATCCTTCCCCCTGATCATTCAGGCACACCCTCAATCACTTTACCATCATGCCCGCATCATGTCCTCATATTGTAATTGATGGAGGGGGGATATAATTAATTTAAGTTTTGGATGTTTTATATATACATTTATTAAAAGAAAACACAATAATTTTAAATGGGACCGGCGAGAAGATAACAAAAACAAATATGAAGAATTAAAAGGGGATGATTTTTAAAGTTCTGAGAGTTATTATTAGTTGGGTGCCCACATACACCAGTTGCCGTTCACTGAACGAACCTGTATTGTTCACCTGTGCTTCTTGGTGCAGCTTAAAGGGCGTCTGGACTTCTTTCTCTCCTTTGTTCTGGATGATCCTGCAGCTGCTGGTAAATTGAGGAAAGCCGAACTTTTTCCTCCTTCTTCCTTTGTTGTTTTCCTGGGATACTAACACTTCAATCCTTCGCTACTTCCTCCAATGATTAATACACGCTTTATACTCTCCTCTACCTGTCAATCCTTACATTATCCTGACCATTTCTCCTGCCTTCACCTTCCTAGGTCACCTCCGTATATCTCACCCTCAAGTGACGGTTGTTCTCCATCATGTGCTGGAGTTTTTTGATGATAATACAGCTGTGTCCCTCGGATAATCCGAAAGGTGAACACTCTCTTAGCGTTACCGTTAACTTCACACTTAGGTATATCTTTCCAGCCGCCAACTCGGCGCCCGGAAAAGCCCCTTTTACCTGGCCAGAGACATGCTGTTGCCGATATTTTTATATAATTTAAAATTCCATAAATAGGATTAAAAACTGGGTCGGGTTCTACTGCGCTACAATATATCCTCCAAAAATCAGTTCACTGCCTGTCAACCCTCACCCACCCCGTACTCACAAAATAAATAAACCAAACCCATTCTGCCGACATGTTAATTATATGCATTATTCTAATCTTGTATTGACTATTTAATATATATATATATATACTGTATCATTAATTAACCAACTGAAAATCAATTCGATAAAAGTATATATATATACATATATGAAAAAAATTAACGTTCACTTTATGAAAACAACAATGCTCAAACAAATAAAATAAAATAAAACAAATAGACTTGCGTCTTCGAGAACTGAAGAATATTAAAACGGAATATGGGAAAGGAATCACACTGCAAGGAGAAGAAATAAAAACCTTACGCTTTGCCGACGATATTGTAGTATTAGGGGAATCAGAAGAAGACTTGGAAACCATAATAAATGACATGAACGTAGTCCTGGAGAAAGAGTACAATGTGAGGATTAATAGAGGGAAAACCACGGTAATGGAGTGTAGTTTGGGAAATAGTGGAATAACAAAGGGTGTTAGATAGGGATGGGATATTTTGACGGAAGTTAAAGAATTCTGCTATTTGGGAAGCATAATAAATAGGGATGGTAGAAGTGTAGTAGACATAAAGAGTAGGATAGCACAAGCAAGGAAGACTTTCGCATAAAAGGGGGATTTATTTACGGGTAAAATAAGTGTGAATATTAGGAAATCGTTGCTAAAAATGTTCGTAATGGAGCGTGGCGTTATATGGGTGCGAAACGGAGACGATAGGAACTTTGGAAAGGAAAAGAATAGAATCCTTTGTAATGTGGTGCTGAAAATTAGATGGATGGATAGAGTAACTAACGATGAAGGTCTAAACAGAATAGGGGAAAAGGGAACAATATAGAAGACGTTGAGTAAGAGAAGGGATAGATTAATACGCCACGTTTTAAGACACGAGGGTCTTGTAAAATTAGCGTTAGAGGGAAGTGTGAGGCCAAGGGTAGAATACGCTAAGCAGATTAGGGAGGATGTACGTTGTGCTAGTTATGAGGAAGATAGGTTAGCATCGAGGGTTGCATCATATCAGTCTTAGGACTGAATACCACTACATGGACATTCGGAATGGAGCTCTAATACAGACGGCGTAATCAAATTATTAGAGCCATGGCTGATGCTCCATTGTATGTCAGCAATGAGACTCTACATCAGGACCTATCCTTTCATCAAGGACGTCAAACAGGAAATAGCCAATAAACTCCACAAGAAAATGGAAAACCATAACACCCCTCTTATACAACCACTGCTGCAATACAGAAACCACAGGCGATTATAACGATGGTAACAAATCGACTTCAAAGTTGGGGTAACAGAGGTCTAATCACTGGAGAGGAGCCCATCAGAACACTTACAAGACATCAAAAATAGATTATAGAAACTGTTATTCTGATTGCTATTTCAATAAATAATTTTTTATAAAAGAGAGTCTCTGATACGCTCCCTCGAGGAATTATGACGTTCAAAAACGCGAGGACTGGTGGAGATACGTCGTTTCGGTAAACTACCATCAATTAAATCCTTACATAGGAAATGTCAAATGCTTACACAGAACTCCGTGCAATCTAATCCTTTATAGAATAGAAATCTCAACGAAATCAGTTGTATATTTCTCAGGGCATTCATAGGGCTTTCAAATAAAAACAGAATTTCGTTAATGCCTCACACGTGGCTTGTTTGGTAACATTTATACATCGACCCGCCCTTATTGAAAAACAATATATAAAATATAATACATAGTATCCACCTCTACTTTTATTATTTTTATTCAACTAACGACCTACTACCTAGAGGCTAAAGTAGGCTTTTTTACACAGATTATAATAATTTTTTACGATATTTTAGAATAATTCATAATCAATTACTAAGTGAACATATTAGGGTTTTTACAAATATCTAGTTTAATCTACAAACTACTTATTCGTCTGTATAAATTCCTCTTGGGTTTCCAACCGGGTCAAAGAGATTATCAGTGACGTTTCAATGGCTTGCTCTGCCATCAACTTCAGACTGAAGTATCAAATTCGGTAAATGTAAGCATTTAAATAGTTCGAGGCAAGTCTGTGCAAGTACAGACCGCCTGTGATTGGCTAGATGTTGACGCGGGAGCGAGGGCGTTTCCCATTGGTCCACTTGCTTTACCATTGTTTTACCGGAGGAACGCGGGGCTGAGTCACGGGACCCCAGATGAAACGGAGACCGCAACCACTGGAGACTAGAACATGAACAAGCAAGTGGACCAATGGGAGACGCCCTCGCTCCCGCGTCAACATCTAGCCAATCACAGGTGGTCTGTGCTTGCACAGACTTGCCTCGGACTATTTAAATGCTTACATTTACCGAATTTGATACTTCAGTTTGAAGATGATGGCAGAGCAATCCATTGAAACGTCACTGATAATCTCTTTGACCCGGTTGGAAACCCGAGAGGAATTTATACATGCCATTCACCGGGAAAGACCTCGTATTTTAATACTTATTCGTCGCGAGTCTTTGTAACAAGACTATATTTTACCCTTTCATGGTATTCAATTTACAGCCTTGTGTTACATTAATTTATATATTAATATTATTATAATTTCGTTGAACAGCAGCTATCTATCAGACGCTGTTCGAGTAGGTTCGTGGCGGAGAAGCGCGAGGAACCTCCTTCTCGCCATCCTGTCTCCTGCTCTTTCTTCAAAAGACAGGAGGCATGCGATTTTATTGAAGCCTATACACTCAGCCTGAAGATGACTTGGCTGTCGAAACGTAGCGTTTTCATCGCACCTGCACCCGAGTGGAAACCCGAGAACTATTTCTGCATCAAATACACCGAGAAAGCCTCAGCTCACTTAAAGCCTATACCTTCCTACACGCTCCTCCACTTTTCCTAGTCAATTCTTCCCACTCCGGAGCTCCTGAAATCCCGAGCATAACGGATTACCGCCATTGTTCGGTAGTAGCAGGATGCTATAGATGTTAAACCTTCTTACATCTGGCTTTCCCTTCATTGCTCTTTCTGGGAAGTTTGCAGGAATACTATGTTTTATTGTTGTTAAACTGTGGGTCTGCCTCTTTAAGCTACTTCATATCCAGGTTTATACCGTTCCAGGAATGTTAATTCTTTTTATTATTATTTTTTTGGAGCGTCTAGCTTGCGTAACCCACCGCAGAACTTAGTTTCCGTGATGTTTTACGAGATTATCTGAACATGCTATATGTTACTCTATTCCTATTTCTTATTAAATTTTTGTTTCTCTATTTCTGATACTTCATTTGCAAGATCCTCCAAGATTGCCACCTTCTGAGGATCTCTTATTACCACATATCAAAGGCTTCTATTCTTTTATTTTGCGCAAACCTCTCATACTACTTTTTATTATTATTACACTAATTACACTAATAGCCTGTTTTCTTGAGTATCTATAACAGGCCTTATTTTCATTTCTTACAATGTTTGTGTTACAGATTTATTCTATTTTATTTTATAAATATTTCCTACTACTACTAAAATTAGGATTTTTTTCTGAAATTAGACTTTAAATGGTACAATGAAACAACAACTAAACTGGTGAGCATAGACACGGATAAGGCTGCTGTTTAATATTAAGTACTATCGAGGTCTGAGAACCACACACAATACGAATGAATGTTTTAAAACGGTCTACCGATTTGATATTCAATTACACGTTGCTGTTGTGGTATTCAGTCTTAACACTGGACTCATGCAACCCTCAATGCTAACCAATCTTGCGCAAGCCTTATCATTTCCGCATAACTACCACATCCCTAATTTTACAAGACCCTCATGTCTTAAAACGTGGCCTGTTAATCTATCCCTTCTCTTATTCAACGTCCTCCATATTGTCCGCTCTTCCTCTATCCTGTTTAGCACGTCCTCGTTAGTGATTCTATCCACCCATCTGATTTTCAGCATTCACCTATAGCACTACATATCAAAGGATTCTATTCTTTTCCTTTCCCCAACTCCTATCGTCCACACAACGCCACGCTCCATACGAACATTTTTAGAAACAATTTCATAATATTCACATCTATATTACCGGTAAGTAAATTCCTCTTTTTCGAGAAAGCCTTCCTTGCCTGTGCTATCCTACTCTTTATGTCTACTATACTTCTACCATCCCTAGTTATTACGCTTCCCAAGTAGCAGAATTCTTTAACTTCCGTCAAAATGTCCCTTCCCAATCTAACAGCCTTTGTTATTCCACTGTTTCCCAAACTACACTCCATTACCTTGGTTTCCCCTCTATTAATCCTCATATTGAACTCTTTCTCCAGGACTACGTTCATGACATTTATTATGGTTTCCAAGTCTTCTTATGATTCCCCTAATACTACAATATCGTCGGTATTATTTCTTCTCCTTGCAGTATGATTCCTTTCCCATATTCCGTTTTAACATTCTTCATCGCCTTTTCTATATATCCGTACAGACTGCATCCTTGTGTTACTCCTTTCTTGATCTTCAATTCTAATTACTGCTGACTGCCTTCTGTAAAGGTTATGGATAACTCTTCTTCCTCATTATTTTATTTATTTCATCTTCAAAATCCTTAACAGTGTGTTCCCGTTCACATTATCAAAGGCTTCTGTCTAAATCTACAAATACCATGAACATAGGCAGGTTCTTTCTTATCCTCTTCTAAAATGAGACGCAAAGTCAATATTGCTTCCCTTGTCCCTACAAACTCATTGTCCTGTGCTGTTCGCATCTATCAGCCCCCGTTGTCTTCAGTATGGGTATAATTATGTTTTTACTAAAATCTTCTGCTATTTTTCCTGTTCCGTAGATTTTACAAATTATTCTTAACAGCCATGATATTGCTTCTTCGCACGATGATCTTATCAACTCCGCTGGAATGTTATCAATTCCTGGCTCTTTACAATTGTTCAGGTCTGTCAGCGCCCTATCAAACTTCTAGATATTCCTTCTATCTTTCTACTGTTTCTTCTTTATCCAGAATTCCCATCCGTTCTCCTGATGTTCGTGTTAATGTTTCCTCCGGAAGTAATTTTGATTTTCCTATAAGCTACGTCTATTTTCCATTTCACCATGAAATCATCAACTGCTTTGCATTTCTCTTGTAGCCAAGCCTCTGTGGTTTCTTTGCACTTTCTATCTATCTCATTGTTCGAGGGCCTGTATTGATCTTTATCAGTTTCATCTCTCGCGTTTTTATATTTTTATATTTACACCATCATCTTTATTATTTCGTTCCCATTGGTTCAGCTATTCGTCCTAGTTTTTCTTCAGCTGATCTGGCCATTTCTTCCTTCAAGAGTGCCTATTTGTCTTCTATATTGAATCTTTCTCCGTTCTCTATTAATCTACTCTTGATATCTTGACATAATAATATTAGTAAAGTTCAAATAAATTATATGTTTTAAAGTTTAAATTAAAAATTGCGTTCTTAACGGGACACCCAGTATTAAACATTGCTTGTTTGTGTGCTTGCCGATGTTTCTGCAACATTCCGAAAGCCTTTGGGAGCTTTCCAAGGTCGACCACGTGGTCGACGGGTAGAGTCCACAACAAAAGTCGACTGCTTGAGCAACGACGACAATCCAATATTTTCTATGACATTACAATTACAAGGTTGACAATGGTATGCTACCAATGAAAGAGGGTCAACATAAGCTATAATACCACAATGACGTTAATTTATATCGAAGCTGAGTTCATCAAAGGGAAATAATGCACCACACTGACAAGTAACCAATACAATGATTCAGTATAACACATTCATTTCCGTTTTGGATACATCGGTTACCTTGTCGTTTTTGATCTTTCTCTAGCTTTCCGTATAATTTTCCCGGCGCCCACCAACCTTAAAATATTTGCTTTTATGTCCATCTCATTCACCAAAAGGTTTAGTAACGGATCAGCCGATTCGTAGGAGTGTAAAGCAAGGTTAGTAATGTACTTACACTTCGCGGAGACGTGAAGAAGCCGGAAGGTTCCAAAACAAAGATCAGTCCTCGTGGATGCTGCTGTCTGGCGCGTCAGCTGATCGCACACTGCGTGGAACAAACCTTGGCTCCTAGGTGGCTCTGGCGTCGCGCCGCCAAATTTTAAGCCAATGCGTCGGTGGACGGTTTATCAAATAATATAAATATACAATAAAATAATAAAGTTACAATTTTTTTTCTGTAAAAACTAAGCTTCCTAACATAGTTTTCTCACTATAAGTTTTACAGTAAATAAAAAGACGGACAATTTTATTATTATTTATTATTAATACTTAGCTGCTATTGGGCATTTATCCGGTGGCAGTTATATACAAAGTAAGCATATATGATACAATAACAAAAAAAAAATACAATTTGCACTCAGGAATAATTTTGTACTGTCTTATGAGGTTTTGACCTGAAAAAGAAAAGAGAAGCCAGGAGTCACACAGAAATCACTTCACTGATTCTAAAAACTGCTCACTTTAGTTTCCTTAGGCTATTCCTAAACTGATTAACGCTACCCCGAAAAGTCGTCAGTATTTCTAGGGCAAGGAATTCCAGTCGCGTATTGATCTATTTACAAATGAAAATTTTCCGACGTATGTGTTGCCCATTTTCTTTAATTTTGAACGTGTGATAATTTTTAGAGATATAATTCGGCGCCATAAGACGATTTGTTATTTATTTCCAGGCCTGTTCACCCTTATAAGCTTTATACATGGCGCACAACCTCGCATGTTTCCTTCTATTACTTAGAGCTTATAAATTCTCCTGAGGATTGTTCGCGAATCGCCCCCAAAAATGTTTTCAGCCCGTTTTTGAATATTTCCCAACGCTAGAGTGTGTTCAGTTCGATAGGGATCCCAACACGTTACCCCATATTCTAAAATTGGCCCGACCAGCGTTTTGTAAGCAGAATTAAGTTTTTCTCGTGCGTATCCTCAAGACCATGTTTACAAAGTGAAGCATCGGCCTCCAGCCTTTACCTGTCAGGGACCTCGCTCACCTCATTACCACAATTTAAATCTTTACTAATCGCGATCCCAAAATATTTACAGTTGTTTGCCTTCGTTACTATTTCGTTCCCCATTTTATATCGAGCTGTATATACGATTGCCTTACACTTCGTTGCATTTATTTTTTTTTCTAACTGAGCATTGGTAATTCTCAGTCAGTGAATCCTCAACGTTTACAATTTCCCTATAAACCATACAATCATCGGCAATAAGTTTGATCTGTGATTTTATACCGATTGTTAAGTCATTTCTGAATGCAAAGAACATAAGTGGGCCGATCACATTTCCTTGCGGGACTCCTGACGTGACAATTTGTCATTCGCGCGAACGCTGAGTGAATGATCTTTTAAAAATTCCCGATCCACTTCAGTAATAAGTCAGCATATACAATAAATAAAAAGACGGCCAAAAAAGTCAGCTTTAAATACAAAACTATTTATTATATTATAATTATGACCGTCTTTTTATTTATTGTAATTATTTAAGTCAGAAAACTATGATGTAAGTCAGCATATAATTTTATTGATATTTAATTAACATACAAGTGACGTCATTATTATATTATAGTTATGCCCGTTTTTTATTTATTGTAAATATTTAAGTCAGAAAACTATCATGTAAGTCAGCATATAATTTTATTGATATTTAATTAACATAAAAGTGAGTTTTGTCTCCGTTTCAAGACTTCATCAGACGTTCTACAAACATAACATAACATTACAAAAAAAAATTATTGGTTTTATGTTACAATTTATATCTATAAAAACATAGCTGATTGTTTTTTAAATGTAATTTTTGTAGTATGCCTGATGAAGTATCGAAATGGAGACGAAACGTCGCATTTATATTAATTAAATGGAAGTAAAATTATCTACTCGATTTGGTCGTCTTTTTATTTGTTCTAAACTTCCTGAATTCATTGTCAAAATTTAACTTCGTAAAGCACTTACTCATTTCGGCTGTAACCATCGCGCCACAATGTAATTAGTTTATCCTATTAAAAATGTAAGGATGTTACTTATTTTACACTCAGATTTTAATAAACTTTTTATGTATTCAAAATTTTAATTGATTTTATATATTTTTTTCTGTATACTTACCTGAAGAAGTCCACGAAGTTGAATGAAACTGTGTATTTACATTAATTAAATTCGTTTGCTGACATATTTGGCCCAATTTTCATTTATTTATTATTTAACTTAATGACAGAAAAATTGTTTAAAAATAATAAAATTCATTACTTTTGAATGTGTAATCGCATAGTACAATTATATTTAACTTAAATATACTTAAAAAAATTAAATTTATCGACCTTGGTCAGTAATCGAAGGAATGAAGGAAACCTATTACAAAAACAATGTTTAACCGAGTTCGATTCTCGAAGACGGAAAATAAGGAATTCCTTCAGGATAGGACGCCCGTGAACATATTGACAAATAAAATTAATGGCGAGACTATCAGCGTTGTTATTGCAAGTTTGTCAGAATTAGATAGGGGTGATTATAACTTTGCGAAGTCATTAGAGTCTATTAGGTTGAACCAAGATTACAGTTTGAGCAGTGAAGCTGATTAGAGTATAGATTGACTTATCTCTAGCTCGCGAGATTTTTTATTAGATACGAGTCAGTTGCCACGTCAACGTCAGCTATGAAGACCGACCCAGAGATCCACGATTGTTTGAAATAACTTTATCAAAGACCTAAGATTTTGCCGGTGTATATTCTGGATAAACAGTTCTTGGGTTTCCACCTGGATTAAATTAAGCTTAAGGTACAACTTTTCTATAGCGCACTCTGCCATCTTGCTGTTAGTGGAAGCTCAAGAAGTATTTATCCAAAAAAACGTAACCAATATTTGCTTTGTAAGTTTGGCATGTAACAAATCTCCTACTTATTTTGGCTTATTTCCTCTTTTTCGCAAAAGCCTTCCTTGCCTGTACTATCCTACTCTTTATGTCTACTATACTTCTACCATGCCTAGTTATTATGCTTCCTAAGTAGCAGAATTCTTTAACTTCCACGAAAATATTCCTAACACCCTTTGTTATTTCACTATTTCCCAAACTACACTCCATTACCGTGGTTTTCCCTCTATTAATCCTCCAGGACTACGTTCATGCCATTTATTATGTGTTCCAAGTCTTCTTCTGACTCCCGTAATACTACAATATCGTCGGAAAAGCGTAAGGTTTTTACTTCTTCCCCTTGTAGTATGATTCCTTTTCCATATTCCGTTTTAACATTCTTCATCGCCTGTTCTGTACATAAGTTAAACAGCATGGGCGACAGACTGCATCGTTGTCTTACTCCTTTCTTGATTACGGCTTTCTTTTCTTGATCATCTATTCTAATTACTGCTTCCTGTCTTCTGTAGAGGTTATGTATAAGGTAAAACATATAGAACAATTATATTTTCAAGGATATAATCAGGGAAGTTCATGCCATTACAACATAAACGATCCTGTAATCTTTTTCTTCGTTAGTTGAGTTATTATTTACCTTTTAAAAGAGAACAATTTTGAATTAGCGACTCCTTATTAATAGTCACAGAAAGTTTTTATAGTTAATACTGAAGAGAACCAAAAAATCAAACAAAATGTTGATGAGTTTATGCATTAAAACTTTATTTTAAAACACGCAGGAGGTTTAGACTTTACTTTACATCATAATCGTCTATTGATATCTATAAGAATCAATAAAAACTATAATAATAGTAATAATAATAAACACCTATGTTAAATTAGATGAAACGTAATTTATTTAAATTTCATAAAATTACGAATTGTATATACCTATTCTAAATGATACATTAGTTGCACATGAACGTATAAAAGCCATTTTAGTGTAAATTAAAATGGATTTTGAAGTTGGCAGGAATCAAATATCCAGAAAGAAGACTGATACTAGAAAGTTAGGTTAACCAACTTGCAACATGCTACTACAACTCATAATGAAATATAGCCTTGCATATTCATTATAAAGCTTGTCACCACTTCGCCCTAATTATCCCACGAATTATGTCCATAAAAATCATTCCGCCACAATCGGCCCATGAATGAGTATCAAAAGGTTCAGGAATTACGTCACGTCATGCGCTACCTAACCTAACTTCTTGGTTGCTGTTAACTGTACCGGCATATGACCTCAAGTTCCTTTACGACGTTTCGTCAATTTTTTTAACTTCTTCAGGTATTGCTTCTGGAGTGAACTACAGACATAGAAACTTTACGATCAATTATAAATTTTACGTGACGTATATTACTAACATTTAAAATGTTCAGTTTTTAATAAAATTATTTAAATGTGTTAAAATCATAGGAATGTATAAAAATAAAGTTATTTTCAGTAATTAAATTATTACGCAAAATATCGAAACGAAAGAAGACCCTTTCATATGGCTTTATGATTTAAACTCGTGTTGATAAAATACCTATGACCTATGCCATTAATTAATTTACTGCAATATTAAAATAATTATTTACAATACCTGGAAATAAATATTGCTACGACCAGATAAAATTTAAAAATAAAATTCGGAAGCTATCTTTTGATATTTAATTCTCTCACCAATGCTGCAGGTTCTCTGTTGTTCCCGAATAATTAACAAATATCGTCGACAGATTCCTGACCACAAATTTATTATCGTTTTCATGCAGTTTCCCGAAGCACACGCGGACACATAAACACGCTCATTTAATCCAATTTACGGTTGCTCGTTAGTTATTAATCAAAAACTCTTTATCCCGGCAACGCGATTTTTTATTTCATCGGATGCGATTTGGTTAAAAAGGTCACCAATACATGAATGTCCACGTGGTAATTTATTACTCACTTCACAATTTTTGTAATTTTTAACTTATAACTATATACTTGCCACTTCAAAAGGATTTCTCCTGCTCACAATGAACATTATAAGTTTTCTCATTCGTTTCCGTAGAAGTAATCTACTTTTACGCATTTGTATCAAATTCGCATTCACATTACTCGTTACATGATTCATTGCCTGTTATAAATTCAAAGTGATTTTGTTCTATTATTTGAAGCCTTCACTGTGTCAACACATAAGTGGTTGCCATTAAACATTTTTATTTCACGTTTATGTAATCTGTTTTACACAATCACCTCGTACAAATGTTTTGTAAGAATGTGTAACTGTTACAATTTTCTTAATTCAAAACACAATCAACTCATTTGTAGATTTAGGAAAAGCCTTTGATAATGTGAACTTGAACACACTATTAAGAAATTTTGAAGTAGACTGGAATAAAATATCGAAAAAGAAGACTTATACATAACGTCTACAGAAGGCAGCGAACAGTAATTTGAATTGAAGATCAAGAAAAGAAAACACAAATCAAGAAAGGAGTAAGACAAGGATGGTCTGCATCCCGTGTTTTGTACACAACAGGAATATGGGAAAGGACTCATACTGGAAGGAAAAGAAATAAATACATTTTGCCGATGATATTGTAGTATTTGGAAAGTCAGAGGAGGACTTGGATACCACAATAAATGACATTAACGTGGCCGTAAAGAAAGAGTTCAATTTGAGGATTAATAGAGGGAAAACCAAGCAAAGGAGTGTATTATGAGAAACAGTGGAATGACATAGGGTGATAGATTGAGAAGGGATATTTTGGGAGAAGTTAAGGAATACTGCTACTTAGGCAGCGTAATGCTAGGGATGGTAGAAGTATAGTAGACAGAAAGAGTAGGATAGCACAGACAAGGTAGTTTTTCGTAAAAATGAGGAATTTACTTACGAGTAATATAAGTGTGAATCTTAAGAAATCATTGCTATAAATATTCGTATTGAGTGTGGCGTTATATGGGTGCGAGTTGCTGAAAGGAAAATAATACATCCCTATAGGAGAATGCTGAAAATCAGTTGGATGGATAGAATAACTAAGAAGAATAGGGGAAGAGAGCAAATTATGGAGGACGTTGACCAAGAGAAGGGATAGATTAATAGGCCACGTTTTAAGACATGAGGATCTTGTAAAATTAGCATTAGAGGGGAGTGTGTGGGGTAAGAAGAGAAGAGGGAGGCAAAGATGGAATACCCTAAGCTGATTTAAAGTGGAATGTGGTAGCGATGTAGTAATGAAAAGGCCTCAATACCACAATAACAGTTTTCTCCCTCTTTGAAAAATTCAGTTATAAATTATTGATTCGTGTAAAAATTATGCTATCCAGGTTATCTTAAAAATTTGCAATAATTTTAATTTTGTAAAAAATAATATAGATAAAATTAATAAATTTGATTAATTTAATGTTTTATACCAAGTAATTGTTTCGATTACAATTATTGATATATTTGTCAAATAAAACGTTCAATAATTGTAGACATTAGTGGGGGTGAAATAATTAAAAATGAAATTTATAAATTTGTTCAGGTTTGTCGAAGAATATATCTTTAAAGATTGATTGTCAAAACGCGGCCTACTAATCTATTCCTTCTCTTGTTCAAAGTCCTCTATTCTGCTTAGACCTTCCTGGTTAGTTACTCTATTACCCCATATGATTTTTTCGCATTCTTCTGTAGCACGCATGTCGAAGGCTTCTATTGTTTTCCTTTTTGAAACTCCCTACCGTCCACGCTTCGCATCCATATAACTCCACACTCCATTACGAACATTTTTAGTAATGATTTCTTATATTAGGTCTAAGTAAATTCCTTTTGCTTGTGAAAGCGTTTCTTGCCTGTGCTATCCTACTCTTCATGTCTACTATACTTCTACCATCTCTAGTTATTCTGCTGTCCAAGTGGCAAAATTTCTGAACCTCCTTCAAAATTTCCGTCCCCAATCTAACACCCTTTGTCTCCCATACAACACCCCGTCACCTTGGTTTTCCCTCTATTAATCCTCCTATTGAACTATTTCTCCAGGAACACGTTCATGGCTTTTATTGTTTCTTAAGTCTTCTTGTGATTTCCTTAATACCACAATATCATCAGCAAACCTTAGAAGTTTTATTTCTTCTCCTTACATTTTAAATCCCTTCCCCATATTCATTTTTAACTTTCTTCATCGCCTGTTGTATATATAAGTTAAAGAGCATAGCCGGCAAACTGCTTCCTTGCTCGATTTCTGCTTTCTTTACTTGCCCTTCAATTCTAATTACTGTTTACAGTCTTCAGTGGAGATTATGGACAACTCTTCTTTCTCGATATTTTATTCCTATCATATTCAAAATCCTTAATAGTTATTATTAAAGACTTTTTATAAATCTACAAATGCCATGACCGTACCTTGTCTTCTATAATTAGACGCAGAGTCAATATAGTTTCTTCCTAAAGCCAAACTGATCTTCGAACTCGCATTCTATTTTCTTGGGGTTAACAGTCTACAAGAGGGTGATCCTGAAACAGGCAACCCCCCTTTAATAGCGTAGGAAGAGAATTGAAAAGGTAGAGCAAATGGGTTGACTAGGGCCGCCGGGCTGTGGTTTTAAGGATTTTACCTAAAGAGATGCAGAGGAAACCCTAGAAAACCTGCATCAGGTAGGTCAGGCATTGGGTACTATTTTCACGAACCTCCGAATGACGAGTCAAGTTTGCTGTGGGGTCTCAGAATTCCCTTCTCCGTGTCTCCACCAGTTTTAGGAGGCAGTTGGCCGACTGGACAAATGGAATCAGCGGACAACTCTTGTCTTATGCGCAAAGTCTACGACCCCAGTACATATACCTCCCAAAATAGGTAAAGGTGTCTCAGCATGTGAGAACTTTGAAAAAAAACAGAGTACGAGGCATTCCCGACAGTCAGGTGAGCCCCGCAGTCAATCTGTTCAATATCCTCTCAATATGTATATTGTGGTATACAAAGGGAGGGGAAAAGGTTAAATTAAATGATTAACTACGTTAAAAATCTCATACCACTATATTTATGAACTTAACAAAAAATCACAACATTCAAACAACAAGTATTAATATTATCTCAGGGGAAATTGGGCCTCTCGAGTGCTGCAAAAATAAAAATAAAATCATTTAGATTTTAAGGAGAATAACCCAACATTTGGCTGCTAATATAGTATTCCAGGCTCCACCATGCAATCACATTTGCGTCATTTATAGAAAATTTATAGGAAATTCCTGGAAGCTTCAGATTGTCTGCTCGCTTGCTTCCCCGCTGCACCTTCAAAGTAACTGGACACAAAGTTTAGTTCTGTCTCAGTCTTCCACCGCTGCAAAGGGCGAAACTTACGTAATGCTCGGGGGCTCATCCACCCCGTGTCATTACTATCACCCGATTGTCTCATTCACCCTCCAACCTGGCTCCGGCCATCTTGCCAGTACAGGGTCAGGTGACCTGCTTGACCAATTACGGCTGAGTACGCTAACGCACTCACGCGTTAAATCCTCTAAATTCCTTCTAGAGCATTCCAGAAGTAATTTTGCGCACGGCCCTATTGCTGGCGTCACCCAACGACGTAATAATGAAGTCTGCAAAGTCAGACTTTGGTAATACAATCCACACAAACGTCTCATTGTACGCCCACTTCACTTGTTCTGTCAATATTTTACCAACTAACACTATTATAACAAACAATTTGAGTAATAATATAGCAGCCTTACACGAATATTTACAATAACATAATAAAAACAAAGGGTATCCTGGTTATATATATATATATAATACATATATATATATCTTTCCATCCTCTTATATAATATTTTCGTTAATATTTTGCAGCTAATTGTCCTGTGATGTTCGCATCTTCCAGCCGCAGTCTTCTTGGATATGTGTATAATTATGTTGTTCCATAGGGCAGAACTATGTATATAACTGTTGCCTGGTATTTTGACAGGTAATTGTTAATTTCGTATTTAATCTTGGTCAACATAATTTTAATATATTTGTGAATAAATTGCGATGGGTAAGAATTATGAATAAGAATATTCACAATCTTTTTCCAGTTTAAATTTGTGATAGCTAGGGTGAAATAATTTAATTGGTTTATTAGCTACAATATAAACCGTGTTTTTTTTATAGGATACATTTAAAAAACTCAGGTAATATAACTAGTTTAAATTTTCAATTTCATTTTGGGTGTTTGTACTTTAAATACTCAGCGTTGATGATTGAGATATTTCTGAGCTGCATTATCTGTATTGCAGGGGAGTTTCTAGAGACTTGGACTGACGGTAAATATAGATTCTATGGTGGCCTTTTTAGAATAAATCCGTGTTCAATCTACATAACTAAAATTTGCTGCTCGCTGATTGGCTGCTTTTCGTTTCTGTTGATTCCCCTAAGTCTTTTAAGGAAGTGATATTGAAAGGCGAAACAAGTTTAACTTGGAATGGCGGTGCACGGTGAAATATGCGAAGCTGTCCTTAATATGGTTGACATTATCTGGAATAATCCATTGCAGACAACCTCGTAACACAATAATTCTGATTCAAGACAAGTTTAAAATTATTGAGCTGTTAATTACGCAATTATGCTCATAGTTCCGTATTATGGATCTGAGTATTTGAGTAATTACAAAATCCCCAACAAGAAAACCCTCATTAAAATGAAAAACTGCTGCAGGCAGCGGCCTCTGCGTGAATCTGAAGCTCACAAATTTTATTAACTGCTTCGTTCGCACGAGTGAGCTACCTTAATTAAACTCAGAAGACCATTGCTTTGCTCAAGTTTCAACTCTTAACGTGCTAAGCAAAGTCCCCCATTTTTATACACATTTTAACTCTAACTTGTTTACTACGAATCTTTGGCTGATACTTAATTAACAAAGTTGTTTGAGAGCTGCCCGTAAGAATTTCTTGTCTCATTTGTCACTCCGAGGAAGAGAAAGTTTGGTATTTGTTTTATGCTGGCCACTATGAAGGACGGCTTTTAAATAGAGTCAATTATCATGGAATCAACACGTCTTCGTTGATGGCTAACCTCTGATGCCTGTGGGAGTATTCTCTCGTAGGTATTTCTCCCCAGGTTGTTTGCGGGGCTTAACTTTGGGGATGCCTCGATTTCTCTCTTGTTTTTTTCAATGTTCTGAGCACCTTAATTTAGTTTGGTAGGCGTATGTGTTGATGTCGAAGACCTTGGGCGTACGGTAAGAGTTGTCGGCTGAACCTATTGGATCAATCGGTCAACTGCCTCCTAAAATTTGTGGATATTCGGAGAAGGGAATGATATGACCCCACAGCAGCCTATTTGTTGGAATTTTTGACGCCCTTTCCAGAGTTTATAGACGTTTCCTGAGGTCCACGAAGCATCCCCGAGAGACTCGGGCCAATGTCGCTAATCCGCTGTGGGGAGAAAATGGCACGTAAGATATTACTAACTGTCGCTTGCTTTCCTGACAATCCATATTTTAATACACATTACACGAACATCACGCGCATTACAGTATGCATCTCAGCAGTAATTAAATTCAAAATTTGTTTAGTTTCGAATTTTATTTTGAAGGTATTAAAAGTAAAAATATAAATTTAAAAGAATTAGTTGTTACACTCTATGAGGCAAGCAATGGACAATAGATATTTTGATTTGGAGTAAATTCAATTAACTAATTTTTCTTGTAAATATAATTAAATAATAATAATCTCAAATAATTCTGTTGTTTTTGGACATAGTAGTTCAGCGTATGTTTCTCTGAGGATGGTTGTTGATGAGAATTATAACCACTGAGCAGAGTGAAATGTGTTGACCTGGCTAAAACTTGAGAAAATCTTTATAAGATGGATGTTCGAATTTAAGTTCTATCCAAAAGCAGGAGTAGATCAGACTTAATGGGAGGATATATCCATCGCCGTCTCTTCTTCAGCGACCGAAGAAAGAAGGATTCAGAAATAGATGATAGGAAAACGATTCAGGACATAGGTTCTTTTGCCAAGCCGTCCAAACCTGAGCGGAATAAAGACGCTAGGATCGATTTTGAAGATGAAGTTTAATAAACAAGAAACAGATTACTGAGCTGAAGAGAACCCAGGAGCCTAGCCATGC
Organism: Eucriotettix oculatus; assembly: GCA_034510155.1. Classification (NCBI taxonomy): domain Eukaryota; kingdom Metazoa; phylum Arthropoda; class Insecta; order Orthoptera; family Tetrigidae; genus Eucriotettix; species Eucriotettix oculatus. The sequence continues at coordinate 41,578,852 of CM067376.1, read as the reverse complement.
TTCCAGAAGGAAGCCCGAACTTTGACTGAAGACTTTATAGCTTTAAAAAGCTCGGGGGATACCTCCCCCCTTTTTTGGGGGGAAGGGGTTAACAGGCTACATGAGGGTGATCCTGAAACAGGCAACTCCCCTTTAATAGCGTAGGAAGAGAATTGAAAAGGGGAGATGCGGAAGGTAGAGCAAATGGGTTGACTAGGGCCGCCGGGCTTTGGTTTTAAGGATTTTACCTAAAGAGATGCAGGGAAACCCTAGAAAACCTGCATCAGGTAGGTCGGACATTGGGTACTAATCTCACGCCCTTCCGAATGACGGGAGACGAGTTTGTTGTCGGGTCGCAGCATTCCCGTCTCCATGTCTCCACCAGTTTTTGGAGGCAGTTAGCCGACTGATCCTATGGGATCAGCGGACAACTCTTGCCATATGCCTAAGGTCTTCGACCCCAGTACATATACCTCCTAAAATAGGTGAAGGTGCCTCGCCACGTGAGAACTTTGAAGAAAAAAAAACAGAGAGAGTACGAGGCATTCCCAACATAGATCAGGTGAGCCCCACAGTCACTCTGGGGTGAAGCGCCAGCGAGAAAACTCCCGCAGCGCCAATATGATCAGGTAGGTGAGGGGGCCTCTACTTTATAATTAAATCCGACTGCAACTGCATCTTTGTAGCCGAATACTACCTCGCTTCTGTACTTGTCATCATGAACAAGACGCCTATGTTATTTATTAAGGAAATAATGGAAATTTACAGAAGCTTGAATTTAAGAATACGAAAAAATATTGGGTACCATATAACAAGAGGAAAATGAAGTTAATGTTTTGCTACATTATTTAGTTGAATTTAGGGGGTTGATATCAGGTAATTATTAAATTCTAAGTAGTAGTCAATATTCGCAACCGTGGTCTTCCGGCAATCTCTCTGTAGTTTGTATCCGTCTTCGCGTTCCCCATTTGCAAATATCTGAAGGGATCACGAGCAGGTTCGCATAACAAACCGTGGCGTAATTTTCTCCACATTCCGCGTTTCTCCGTTTTCACGGCTCCCCTGCTGTAATTTATGTCCCGTGTATGCCGACGCAACTTTTAGACGGAAAAGCCGAGAAAAGAGATACGACTTCTATAAACCCCGGGTCTCCAATCGACTTTGAATCCACGTTACGACTTTCAGATGGGAAGCTTGGGTTTGCAACAGCTTGCGGAAATATTTCTTCCGCGTGACACTGCTTCTGTTCTCCTCTATTATTCCGTTCCAAACCTCTGTCTTTTACTTCTCTCAGACGACTGATAAATCTAAATGTGCCAGGTAATCAAATATGGTAGGAACCTTGGTTTCCTGTGTAACAAACGCACAGATCAGAGACCCAGCCAATTCTCTGCCACACAAGCGTTTACTGTCGTTTCCCATTCCATACTTATTTGTAGCAAATTACTTGATTATAAATATTAATAGTAGCTTATTTTGATAATCATTTACTGTTTCATTGCATTTAAAAGTCTCTTCAATGGGTAAGTTCCCAATCATAAAATTGAAACTTTTACATTACCCTTTTTCCCTCGCTATCGTAACATTTTCTCTGCCATTTATTAGTCGCAGTTTATTATTCAAATCACTTTTAATTAAAAAAAGATTTCAAAACGTTCTGAGATTTTTTAATAATTATGATTTAGTTAAAAATATATTCATGATACAACATTATAGTCAGGAATTGACTTCTAAATGAACAATCACAGATCAAATGGCAAATATTTTCCACTTGATTACTAATCGGTGCATAAATACGAGGGCTGCTATTAAGTCAAGTAAAGATATTTACTAAAAAGGTAACACAACTTTATTTTCCAGATTTTTTATTACCTTACACCACTCACTACTTCACCAAATTCAGTTACCGCCGTTGTTATGGTACTTGTCGCAACGGTAAATTTTTTTGTATGTCTTCGTTAAAGAAAGATACCGCCTGTGATGAAAAATAAAGTCTGTTTCCTGTTTCACATCATAATCGTAGTTGAAACGTTTGTCACCAAGGAATATCTTTAAATGAAATTTGTTTTACGCCAAAACCGTACTGTACGGAGAGTATGTAATAATTATATCCAAAGGTTACTTTAACTTTAAAGATGTCCGGCTCGTTGATATGAGAAACAAAACGTTGATGACGTCATAAGGCGTTATAAAGAGTCACAGAAACAAAATTACTACTGGTTCTGTAAGGGTTAAAATTCGTGGTTTTGCTTGCAATCAAAAAAGTAGTAAATCTACAATGAATAAAGTTTACACACAATGAAAAAATATATCCAACAATATTTCCACGCCACAATACTAAAGTTAACGAATCAACATTTTTTACCAATTTACTACTCATTAGTCTCCACTCAAAATAATTCGCTGTTTATATTATTTCCATTTTGCATGCAAAAACTACTCATCTCTAGCAAACAGGACATATCCAGAGATGCTCCTCCCTCCTTCCTCTGAAATATGATATTTATTCACGTACTCTGCAAAGGCTTTTTCTTTTTATAGTTATAATACAAGTGTATGAATTGTTCCCAACCGTATGATGCCATCGGATCGTAACACTGACCGTGTGTGGCCGGGCGTTGTCATAAATGTAAATGTTTCCACGCGAAAGCATACAACACCATTTGTTTTGTTATGTATTACACGACGGAGATTTCTTAATATCTCACAATAAAAACCTTTGTTGATTGTCGCGTTACCGGGAAACAATTCAAAAACAAAAAACACTTTGTCCGAGTAAACCATGCACATACTCTTGCAAGTGGATAGAATTTGTTTGAATTTCTTCTTCAGAACCTTCGTTAAACAGTCTAACATACTTTCTCACCATAATACATCATAAAAATTAGACGACTTGTGCGTCTATCTGAGGGTTCAGTCACTTGCAACGAATTCCTCACATTCGGGAAAGCTCACGTTTTTCACCGAACTTCTTGTATGACGACTTTTTTTGTGTTTGTAAGCTGTTATACGTAACTTTTTTATTGTATCTGCTCGAACCGTTTGAGTTTGGAGAACGGAGTTTACATCCACCAAACAAATCGCGAAAAGTTGATCAGAACCATTGCATCGTGTTTAGAGACCTCTGAGAAAATATTGGACGTGAATAAAATGTCTACTGGAAAGAGGATGGATTGTTACTCGTACACATTGCTACTAATCCTATTGAAAATAAAAAAATAATTGTATGGTTGCAGCAACGTTCTATCCGGATAACACTTTGAAAACCTTCGTTCCAAAATCTAAATTCATTTCAAAAATATTGATCCTACAGTATAGGCCAAATTAATTAGTGACAAAAGGGAATCTTTAAGGAATATCTCTGAAAATTAATCGATGTAATAAATTTATAATTACTTCAGTTTATATTTTAGAGTTTCATTGACCTTAATTGAATTTACATTTTTACTACACATTTTAAGCATTTTCTATGTATAATATTCGTACGTTTTCTCCCTTTACATCACATATTCTACAAAAGTATTCGTGGAATTATTTATTTCGCTCTTGAAGAAAATGGCTTGTTTCATATTTATTTGTCAAAATGTTATTTTGATAAACATCGAGAAAATTCTTCGACCAGGCAAATTCAACATATGTGGTATAAGAAATACCCAGAAGACTAAAACCTGGCTCTTAATTTGTATTAGTATCTGTAATTAATCATTATTATAAATCATCGTGATTCCAGCTTGAGATTACTATTGACCTGTGTTATGCTACTTGTTGCCATTTTGATAAAAGTATTCCAGTTGCTTCAGGCGACTGATAATATTCGTCATCTCAGGGTATCTGTATAATACGTACCAAAATTTTTTCTCGGTTCATCAAAGTGCTTATTTTGATCCATTATTTATTTTACAAAAATTTTAAAACATTTAATTTTGATTGAGTCCAGAAACTTTATTTTAAATTGTCAAAGGAAATTTGAGATTCACCCAAATAGATGCTATTTTATCAGCTTTTAATCTCTATTTTTATTTGTATTAGGTCGCTGTATTCCCGTATTCGTCATTATGGCAATTAATGTTAAATAATTAATTTTACTGCTTTGCGCTTAAATTTATAACGTTTATTTACCTGACAATACCCCGACAGAGAAATATTTCCAAATAAGGAACGGGCGGTTACATTATTAACTGCAATTGCTGACGCTGTGCTAATTGTGTGTTAAAATTGAGGAAATTAGTTAGTTCCAAGAGTGGAAATGTAGACTGTTCTACGATTGCACGTATATATTGTTATTTTACGTTATTATTTTCTCTATTAGTTCATTATCCACTGCTCATTATATTATTATAATAACAATAATTAATATATAAAGATATAATTATAAAATTAAAATAAATGACTCTAGGTACTATATATTTATAATCAAGCTATTTGGAATGGATTCGGATTTTTTATAAAATATAAAATTACTGGAAATATCCGAATTCGCCTATTTAAATCCCTTCCTATGTTATCAAATGGTGGTTGCAACCGCGTGGATTACCTTCATGTTTGTGCCAGCGTTTTAAAATATACACAAATGTCGTGGACTGCGTTTTCGGACTTGAAGCTTCTCAATTTAAAAAAAATTATTTTGGCTGTATTAAATTACTGTCTAATATTTCCATTTTCTCTCAATAATGTTTTGTGCCGATCTTGTACAGTCGTCCTTTGTATTAATATTATGATGAATTGTCGTAATTAAGGACATGATACAATTTATACCCAGAGATAAGCAAATGAAGTGAATTATTACTGTTAAATAAGTATAGTATAGAGTGAAGCGATGTTGAAAAGTTTAGGATAATACGTTGACCAATAGATTACAGAAGGAATGTTTACGATTTTATTACATATTTACGTTATATTTCTATAAGAGAAGATCGTATTAACGTTCAGTTACAATATTTTGTGCGCATTCTTCTTAATTTTGTCAAAACACATCCAGAAATAAAGAGATTCAGATTCGTGAGTGAGTGATTCAAAGAGCATGTAGCTCTTGGATCACGGTGCGCTCTATTCTTTCAAATGAATGATCACACACTTCGCAGAGGAATCAGATCTCGATCTTGCATATCTACTATACAGTAATTATGATTGTTGTAGCTACACTGTCTATCTGGAGCTTAAAGCTACACTCTATAGTGAGCTCTGCTTGCCGTGTACACTTCTAGACTACATTGAGAACTCTAGCTGGAGCAACTCTACGTAAAATATCTACAGTGAACAAGTACCTTCTGTTCAGCAAGCCTAGTGGTCGAACTGCGCTAGCTATCAGCTAGGATACCAACAGCCGTTTAGACATCTCAGGAACCTGAGGAAATTGATCGGTTGTGGAGGTTCGAGAATAACCTAGTTTCCAGAGCCACGGAATGTCAGAGATGTTCCAGAAGTAACTGTATCAGCCTTCGAATAGTCTCTATCTTGTCCAGTTTATGTAAATAATGAAATTGTTCTTACTTTTAATTAACTTTGGTTCTTTTTGGACGTAATAGATCCCATTATCATTATAAGATTCCTCAGAGAACTCCCTGTCGTTGCTACTTCGAATTTTTCTTTGGTGGTTTCAATAGAGTGTCTTTTTTTGGTTGTACTATTCTGAGAAGTAAGTTTGGAAGACACACTTCTATTTATTTGAAATATTTTAAAAGAGTTACTTATAAGTATTTAGTAATTAACAGCAAATCCTTCATAGATTCGAGGCAATGAAACGAGATAAAGTGAATAATATTTATTTTCATTTATTTAAAATAAAATTTGTAACACCGAGTCTCTGTTTGATATAATTTATTTCTCACCTGGAAGTTACTCACTGCGATGTGATGAAACCAACTGGCATCAGAATCTCGTTTGTTCATATTTGATAGGTATCGACTTTCAATTACTAGTTAATGACAGAGTTTCTCGGTGAGTTGCGCAGTGCCAACGCTTAAACGTTTATATTACTTGTTGCGAGTCAAAGTATTGATGAAAGTCTCCTTCCTCAGATCTTGTCACAGATATAAAACCAAATTAAATATGGAAATACTGTAACAAGTTTCAAAGAATACAGAAAACTGGTAGCCAAAAAACGATTTGTGCGGACTCCAAAATTTTCTACTTCTAATTACGTCTCTCAAAAATTAAGCTCTACAGACAACGTACTTATTTCTAAATTAAATTAGGCTTCAGTTGGTGCATTGTAGAATTCAGAAACCAAAGACTCTGGTCCTTGTCGATATTTAAAACAGGTTGAAGTAATGAGAAAAGAGAAAACAAGTATGGGGAGGCATTTCGAAGACTTTCATCACACTGGGAAAAATATCTCACAACCTTGCGTTAAATACTGCCATTATGCGTGGCCTTTCCGCAAAATTAAAGTTTCAATGTTTAAAATATGTGCGAAGGAAAAGAAAAGTTGCGGGTTATAAATTAGTCTGAACTGTAATATGAACGTTTTGCTATGAGAAATTAGTCACTGTTTCATGTTTTTCACGTTTATGCATTATGTACCTGTCGCCGAGATGAAAACAATCTCAGATGATGTACAATTTCTTAAAACCTCGAAGATAATTACAATTTCCTTAAATTCACTTTTATTATACTCTCGGTTCATTTTATAATATATAAATGAGGTTTACCAGGAATGGTTAAAACGTGTGGTTTCTTCCCACAGTGGCGATAAGTCTTACGTTCGGGGATGCATCCTTCAGTCTCTTGTTTTCAAAGTTCTCAAATGCCATAGCACCTCGATGTCATTTACAAGTTGTATGCTCTGGGGTCGCGGACCTTGGAGGATCTCTCGGTCAACTGCCTCCTTAGTCTGGCGGAGGCAATCAGAAGAGAAAGCTAGGAACCCAGAGCAAACTCCTCTCTCGTGATTCAGAAGTACATGAGACGAGTACAAAGGAGATCGATATGCCTGTTGTAACTTTTTTTTAGAGTTTGCCCTGCATCTCTTTCAGGTGACTCACCGAGAAGGATCCTTAAACTATAGTCCGGAGCCGTAGTCAATCCTATGAACCAGGACTACCTGTGAATTCTTTTTGCAGATATTTCTCCCCAGAATAATCGTATGGGCATGCCTCGTAATTACTCTGTTTTTTACGTTGCCAAGGTACCTTCACTTATTTTTGAAGGTGTATGTACTGGGGTCTAAGACCTTGGGCACACAAAAGGTGCTCTGAGGGGTGACTGCGGGGCTCACCTGACCTATGTAAAGAATGCCTCGTACTCTGTTTTTTTTTCAAAGTTCTCACATGGCGATGCACTTTCATCTATTTTGGGAGGTTTATGTGCTGGGGTCGAAGACTTTTGGATTAAGGCAAGAGTTGTGCGCTGATCCCATTTGATCAGTCGGCCAATTGTATCCTGAAACTGGTGGAGACACGGAGAAGGGAATGCTGCGACCCCACAACAAACTCGTCTCCCGTCATTCGGAAGGGCGTGAGAATAGTACCAAATTCCCGACCTACCTGATGCAGGTTTTCTAGGGTTTTCCCTGCATCTCTTTAGGTGAAACACCGGGTAGGATCATTAAACCATAACCCGGGAGCCCTAGTTAACCCTTGGCTACCTTGCTCTATCTTCCGCATCCCCCTTTTCAATTCCCTTCCTATGCTATTAAAGGGGAGTTGCCTGTTTCAAGATCACTCTCATGTAGCCTGTTCCCCCCCTCTCAAAGTAGCAGGACTACCTGCGAATTCTTTTAGCAGATATTTCTCTCCAGATTAATCGCGGGGCTCTCTTTTGGGTATGCCTCATAATTACTCTGTTTTTTTTACATTGCCGAGGCATCTTAACCTATTTTTTTTGGAGGTGTATGTACTGAGGTTGAAGACCTTAGGCATACAAGAGGTGCTCTGTGGGAGTGACTGTGGGGCTCACCTGATCTATGTCGGGAATGCCTCGTACTCTCTCTGTTTTTCTTTTCTTCAAACTTCTCACGTGGAGAGGCACCTTCACCTATTTTGGGAGGTGTGTGTACTGGGGTCGAAGACCTTAGGCATAAGGCAAGAGTTGTCCTCTGATTCCATTGGATCAGTCGGCAACTGCCTCCTAAAACAGGTTGAGACACGGAGAAAGGAATGCTGCGACCCCACAGGAAACTCGTTTCCCTTTATTCAGAGGGGTGTGAGAATAATAACTGAAGTGTGCGTTATTCCTGATGCAGGTTTTCTAGAGTTTCCCTGAATCCCTTTGAGGTGGACAGCGGGTAGCATGCTTAAACTATATCCCGGGGGCTTTAGTCAACCCTTGTCTACCTGTTTCTACTTGATTTTACTTATATGTGATTTTATATGTGTCTGTTATATATAGTTTTCTAAAATATGACGCTTGCTTCACACTTTGTATTGTTTTTGGCAATAAAAATTTACTTTACTTTTCTTGCTCTCCCACTTTTCAATCCACATCCTATGCTATTAAAGGGGAAGGGGAGTTGCCAGTTTCTGGATCAGCCAGAAAAATAAAATACGTGCATTATTACTATCAAATATCATTGTATGTCGCTGGTTTAGCATTTAGTGGAAAAAACCTGATCTTGTGTGTATATCTTCATTAAACACTGTTTTACAATATAAACATATGCACATGTAGTTTTCTACAACGAACCTATATCTTTATAGCGTTCTTCCATTTCAGGGACACGAAGATGATACTGATGTTGAAACCACAGACCTCAGTATACTAAATGTGTTAGCGACTTCATTAAAATACTTATCTATTCTGGATATTTTATTATAATGATGTTGATTAATAAAATAATTTCAACTATAGCGTGTTAATTTCTAAATCATGAATAACTTCTAAGTAGGTATTTGTTTGCTATAATTGAAGGAAGGTCGCAGAAGTCCAAAGCGCAAAAATTTTATTTCAAAGAAAGTAATTTTTCATCTCTACACTACTTGTTTCTATTACCACATTTATAAAAAATGATTAATTTCTATGTATATCTTAAATGTATATTGGCTTTGAATGGCATTGTGAGTTTTTCTTCCCTTGCAGGCGAGACAAAACTCTTTGTGTAACATAAATAAACGAGTTGCGGGAAAAATACGGACTATTTTGTGTGTTAACTTGAGTTTAGTACTCCTTGTTTGTCTCATCACTCCAATTTAGCACTTGCATACTAAGAAAACCACTTAGGCGAGGCAGAGAAGGTAAACTCGTCCGTGCTTGCAGTTACCATTTCCATACAGCTACATTTACTTTTCCGTTTACCACATACACCATTTATTACCTGAGGCTTTCATGATTTTTCTCACTAATTTTCCTCTATAATTGTTTGTGTCATATGTTACGTTTGAAATAGGGGAGACATAATGTTGTAGAATAAAAGTAGTGACTTTTGAAAAATACTTTGTTTCCTCAGGTAGAAAACTCTAAACACTTTTCTTGATAGAAAATACAGTTCACCTGATTTGGAAAATACAGCAGTTACATTGCGGATTACACCTGTAACTATTCGTTCTTTTATGTTCCATGTAATGTTAATGTCAGTGATATTACCTTCTTGAACAAAGATTATCTTGGCTCGGGAGCGACATTCTTTGCCGCAAAGATTAATATACATTGAAATAGGCGCTGTTAATAATGAATAAAATATAATCATGGGCCAAACGTCATAAATGGAAAAATATTAATTAATGGTAAGATGTTTCGCCCCCAACTTTAAGGGGCTTTTCTGTTCATTAATTAAAATGTGATTGAAATTTCGTGTTATTACTGCAACATCCAGGTAACGTTTAAGTTCTGCAGTCAGCACACGAAGTCGTGTTGTTAAATTGTTTTGAGACGTTCGTGTGATATTAAAAGGGAGTCGCCCTCATATAGCCTGTTAACCCCCCCTCCACCCCCAAAAAATGTATATAGAGGAGGAGTGCCTGTGGGAGTTTTCTCTCGCAGGTATTTCATCCCTAGATTGACTGCGGGGCTCACTTGACTCCGTCGGTAATGTCTCACACTCTCTCTAAAAGTTCTCACATGCCGCGGATCTTTTAGGAGGTGTATGTACTGGGGTCGAAGACCTTTGGCATACGGTAACAGATTATTGCTGATCCCATTGGATCAGTCTGACAACTGCCTCCTAAAAATGGTGGAGACACGGAGAAGGGAATGCTGCGACCTCCATATTGTTCTCTATTCTCTTATTCTGCTTAGAACTTCCTGGTTACTGATCTTATCCACCCATCTGATTTTCAATATTCTCCTAAAGCACCACATTTGAAAATCTTCAATTTTTTCCTTTCTGCAACTCCTACCGTCCACGTTTAGCATCCATATAACGCCGCACTCCATACGAACATTTTTAGTAATTGTTTACTAATATTCATACTTATATTAGCCGCAAGAAATTCATCCTTTCTTGCGAAAACCGTCCTTGCTGTGCTATCCTACTCTTTATGTCTACTATACTTCTACCATCCCTAGTTATTACGCAGAATTCCTTGGCTTCCTTCAAAATATCCATTCTTATTCTAACACTCTTTGTTATCTCAATGTTTCTCATATTACATTCCATTACCTTGGTTTACCCTGTATTAATCCTCATGTTGAACTGTTTCTTCAGGACGACGCTCATTCCATTTATTATAATTTCGAAGTCTACTTCTGATTCCCCTAATAACTCAACACCATCGGGAAACCTTATGTTTTTATGAATAAGGTAACTTTAACCATGATTCTAATAGATTTTATTATACTTAAAAACGAGACTTTATCAATTAATACTAAACGTTTCCGCACATTTTTGTACTCACTTCGAGTATTATCAGTGACGTTTCTAGTATTCGTTGAAACGCAACAGGTAAAATTCACAGTTGTCCTGATGAAAGAGCAGAAGAATTATGTAAATGATGTTTATTATTGGTTGATATAATATTTTAGAATTAAAATAAAGTTTTGGCTTTTGTCTTCAGGCGGACATGTTTGGATGTTTAGACGTTTGGAATATTTTTATCTAAATTAAAAAATTTAACCCCTGAAAAAGTCTCAAATGTTGTGACGGAATAGAAAACTTCCTCTGAAGCTGCTCGTTAAAATATTTCATATGATAAAGTCAATTAAATTTTTGTAATTATGTTATCAGTAACCTTGCATATTGAATATTGTACTCTACATTACAAGTCTTATTACAGAACGTTTCTTTATTGGATGTGAACTCAGTCACCACATGGTCTTAGTCGATTTTTCTGTCTGTTGTTTTCACGGCTTTCTTTCTTCTGTTGACCTTCGTCTCTATTTCGCCGTTGTTCTTTTCCAGATAATGGTATACTCGATCAAAATTCAACAAATTACCAAATTAAAGAATTACTTAAGAAGAACGTCATATACCAGGTTTAAATGTTTTGTTGCATTTAATATTTTACTTATGTAGCGCTGGGTGATACTGAGTAAGGAAAGGTTTTGGTTTCACATAGGTCGTAAGTACGGAAAGTAAGATTCTTTTTAATTCAATTGTCACAATAACAAATGTCAACAGTTAACGCAATGAAGTAAAAAGTATCGTACTATATTGAGAAACATGTAGTAAGTGCACCGACAAACAAATAGTACATTTATTGAGGGGGATCAAAATGGCTCTAGTTTAGTGAACGGTCTCTGACCTCAGCACCAAAGACAGACAAGTGGAATTTTAGTCACGACGTACAAGGTTTTAGCAAAACAATTAATTATTTTTTTTAGGCTGTTGAGACGGCACGAGGAAGCCAGCTCGCATTCGCTAGTAGTGTAGTAAACGTAAAAACGTAAAAGTCCGCCGACGAGATGGTGGATCGAGGATGGCACTTCAGTGGTGACGTCATTTGCGCCGGAAACACGTCACAGCGTTGAAGTAGCATCGCCAGTAGTTTCTGCCCTTCTGCTGGCCACGTCTTTGCAGTTCCATCTGGAAGAGGGAGGAAACAACAGCGTCAGTTACAGTGCAACACTCTCCTTACATTACATCCATTTGGAACTGTTGTCCACATTACGTGAAGCTTCAAAATTATGTACAATTGCTCTAAAACATATTAAATACGTAAGTATGAGCGTATTTGTAAATCAAATTAATAAAATAATTATTAACAAGAGTTAGACTGGTAGCTATATACAAATGTAATGTTGGTATTGATGTTAGAACTTACCCCAACGAGATAAACACTCTGTCCAGTTAATTTAATGTACGATAGTTCATTCAACTGCTGTATTTGTTTTACGTTCCATGAATATTGTATTATAATGTACACATGAGAACAAAATATCGAGAACGAAGAGTTATCCATCATTCTACAGAATGCAGTCAGCAGTAGTTGTTAGAGTTGAAGGGGAAGAGAAGATAGTAGAAATAACGAAAGAAGTAAGACAAGGACGCAGGATGTCACCCATGCTCTTTAATTTATATATAGAACAGGCGATGAAGAAAGTTAAAACGGATTATGGAAAAGTAATCATACTTCAAGGAGAAGAAATAAAATCCCTACGCTTTGCCGATGACATTGTAGTATTAGGGGAGTCAGAAGAAGACTTGCAAACCATAAAAAATGGAGGAAATTTTTAATATGAGGATTAAGAGAGGGAAAACCAGTGTATTATGGGAAACAGTGAAATAACAAAGTCTGTTAGATTGGGAAGGGATATTTTGACAGAAGTTAAGGAATTCTGCTTCTTAGGCACCATAAAAACTAGGGTAGGTAGGAGTATAGTAGACATGAAGAGTAGGACAGCACAGGCAAGGAAGTCTTTAGCTAAAAGGGGAAATTATTGACGGTAAATATAAGTGTGAATATTAGGAAATTCTAGCTAAAAATGTTCGTATGGAGTTAGGCGTAATATGGGTGTGAAACGTGGACGTTAGGAGTTACAGAAAGGAAAATAATTGAACAATTTAAATTGTAGTGTTATAGGAGAATGTTGAATATCAGATGGGTGGATAGAATCACTAACGGGGAAGTTCTAAGCAGAATAGAGAACAATATGGATGGCGTTGACCCTAGAGAAGGCCACGTTTTAAGACACGAGGGTCTTGTAAAATGAGCATTACAGGGAAGTGTGGGTGGAAAGAATAGAAGAAGCAGGAAAATGAAACGATAAGAAGATTAGGGAGGATGTGGGATGTGGTAGTTATGCGAGTAGGAAAAGGCTTGCACAAAACAGGTTAGTATGGAAGGTTGCATCAGACCAGTCTAAGGACTGAATACCACAACAACAACCGGTCGAAATGACTGAGTACGAGTACAGTTGATTATATCCATTCTCTTACTGTTGGTATTGGAGAGAATGTCCAGAATAAAAGTGGTTGCATTATAAAAACAATTTGAAACTAAATATTTAAAAGTTGATAATGAATGAATTACTTTACGATGGGAGGAACTGTAGTTTTGGGAAAATCCCTTCGCCCGAAAATACAGTACCAGTAGGAAGAAGGGTCAGGCGACGTTATCAAAGAGGGTAGGGATGAGCACCAGGATGACCACAGACTAATAATAAGACTGGAAAATGGTGAGAGACAACAGAGCACGTGAATTAGGTAGCTAACGATGAGGTAGTCATTTCTTGGATCCGAGAGAAATTCATCTCGTTATTTTTTTTTTGATTTTTGGGGGCTAGCAGGCTACATAAGGGTGACCCTGAAAGAGGCAATTTCCCATTAATTAAATTGGAAAAGATTTAAAATGGGGATGTGGGAGGTAGAGCAATCAAGCCATGGGTTGACTAGGGTCCATGGGCCATAGTTTGAGGATCCTACCCGGTGTTTCACGTAAAAGTGATGCAAGGAAAGCACAACGAGAATCAACGAGAAAGAAGGTTGTGATGCAAGCGCGAAATACAAAACGCGTCAAGGCGTCGTTAACAGACGGGGCACGACTTTTCCTTGTTGTCTGGAGGCGGCACGGATTTTATCTGTCACATAAAGGCGTCGTTAACTGTGAAAGGGTTCCAAATTAGGACACTATGACTCATTGTTGATAGTAAAATGCATTAAATATCACAAGAAATCTGTGGTTCTTTCATCGGCCTTATCACATTTGGCTGAACATTCTAAATTCATCGATACAAAACAAGTTAATTAACTGACTATCTTTCATCATATTTTTATCTATTATTCAGAACTTTTCTTCAATCCTTCCGAAGTCCAGTACCATTAGCATGTGTAATTTATCAGCCAATTCCATAATTTTTATAGTATTCTGTTAAATTCTTGTAAAGCATTCACTGTGTTATACTTTTTATAATGTTTTCCATTGAAGAAGATTTTTCCTGTTATGATATATCCCTTGCAGTACAAAAAAACTAACACTGTCTATCATATAACCAAGTATTTTATTATGTAAATCCGCAAGTTACGTTTGAGTGATATATTATACAGTATCTGATACTGTAAAGCTATCGGGATTCTAATTTTTTCCTGGCGACGCGGAAACTTGTCGAGATTCCAAGAAGTTAACGATGTTCCTCAGGTAAAGGAGGCAAACATCGTTACCCAGTCAAAATCCCGAGAACTTTTTCTTTCTATATAAATGAAATTAAGTGGAATAACATATTAATTAAATCATTCTGTGTGGTGGAGCTTTTTGGTTAAACAACTGAAGTAAAAATAACAAGTCTGCAACCGCGAAAAAAGACAACGAAGGAAATTACTATAAATAGATAAATAGGTTATAATATAAAATTTCTTATCCTAATATAAAACATTATTTCATACCGTAAATTATAAGTGCTAATCCTTTAAGCTAAGTAATTTCAGTAATGTCCACGTTATCAGAAGATTTTTTCTATTTCCTAATCCCTATTATAAAATGCATATAATCCAATAAACCTGCGCTTTTTAGACTATAGAGATAAATAGCATGCCTATACTAGTAACAAGAGTTAACCAATGTTTCTTAGACGGATCCATGCGTTACTTATTGGATAATAAGATATGTGGGAAAAAGAATCCTATTCGCCTAACAGATTTACCTACGTCCGTCTGAGGAGCAACAGCTGTGATGGATCAGCATTTTTCTGGGATCTCCCTTATAAGAGAGTTTGCTGACAAATGTTGAAAAGTTGATGGGGGAGCACGGGGAAATGTTAGAGCTGCGGTTGAAAATCTGTAAAAGAAGAAACACTTTTCGAATCTCGATAAAGGGACAAGCTCAATTAAGATTAGCTGTAAATGAACTTAAGAAACAATTTTCTTCAACCCATTTGAATCAATTGTGAAATTGGTGAACTCTGAAGTACTATCGTCATTTAGATTTTGAAAGTGTAATTTTGGAGGTCTAGCGTTTTTAAGGGTACCGATTGAGCTGGACGTGGGAAGGATTTCAGATCAGTTCTGCAGCAACATCTCAACGCTGAAGAAGTCTCGGTGTTAATCATCATGGTAAATGTTCATGATACCAAAGAAATAAAATCACTCAGTTATTATGCCTGATATAGTTTCAACAACGTGTCAACTTTTTAATATTTATTCTAATTATTATTATATTTACAATTTTATTCATGACATTTTTAGACGTAGAATTTTTTTTATAATGTAAACTGGAACAAATTACTACTGAAGAGAACAGGATTAAAATATCGAGAAAGAAAGCTTATTCATAACTTCTACAGAAGATAGTAAGCAGTAATTATAATTGAAGGGCAATAAAAGAAAGCAGAAATCAAGAAAGGAGTAAGACAAGGATGTAGTCTCTCGCACATGCTCTTTGACTTATACATACAGCAGTCGATGAAGAAATTAAAAAATGAATATGGAAAATGAATCATACTGCAAGGAGAAGAAATAAAAACCCTAAGGTTTGCCGATGATATTTTATTATTGGGGATAGTGAGAAGAAGACTTGGAAACCATAATAAATGGCGTCAACGTGATACTGAAGGATTAATAGAGAGAAAACCAAGCTGATGGAGTGTAGTATTGGAAATAGTAGAATAACAAAAGGTATTTGATGGCAAGAGATAGTTTGAAGGCAATTAAGTAATTCTGCTACATGAGCAGCATAATAACTAGGGATGGTAGAATATTGTACGCATAAAGAGTAGGACAGCACAGGCAAGGAAGACTTTTGCAAAAAAAAGAGGAATTTACTTACTGCAGAAGTATGAATAATAAGAAATCATCATTAAAAACTATGGAATTTGGCGTTAAATGGTGGACGATAGGAGTTGGAAACAGAAAATGAATAAAAGCTTTCGAAATGTTGCGCTATAAAATAAATTCTACGTTTATAGGATAAGTAACCAGGAAGTTAGAAGCAGAAAGAACAGTTCGAAGGACTTTGACCAAGAGAAGAGATAGATTAATAGGTCACGTTTAGAGTTATAAGGGTCTTGTAAAATTGGCTTCAGAGGGAAGTGTGTGGGGTAGGAACAGAAGAGGGAGGCGAAGGATGGAATACGCTGAGTGATTTGGGAGGATGTAGGCTGTGGTTAGCATGGAGGACTGCATCAGAGCTGTCCTAGGAGTGAATACAACAACAAACTCTGTTGTTTTGGACGGTTAACTTGCATACTTCAAAATAGTTAACACTAGAGATGACAATATTCGAGGATAGTTCTGGACAGATATCCAACAAAGTTATTTAAGGTGCATGTAGCCGGAAGAATCAGATTGTTCCCCAACGTAAACTACCGCAGACGACTCTTGAAATCTGCTCGGGTGGAGGACTGACAGTTAGATAATTTTTATATTGAAAATTAAAGCACTTACAAACTGTTACTGTTTAGCAAAAATCATGTTGAGCCTGAATTTTACATTTCATGTAATTTTTAAATATTATTTTTCACTCCATAAAATATCAATTGAAAATAAAATAACTGATAATCCGAAGATTTTCTAATTTTAACTTCATACTATAATTTAAATTGTATATTATTATTATTATGTATATTATTAGATTGTAAAAACATTCTATCGCAGTTCCAACAACCACAGAAATTCGAAGCAGATGAATAACCTGATCTTAAACTGAGTGAAATACGCTGTTTAGGAATAGAATTTTTCATGCAATGAATAATATGTTTATTATTAGTATGTAATGGGTATTATAAATAATTTAATCTATGCAGCGGGTCGGATGCAGATGAAACAAAAATGTTGCGCGGGGATTTCTTCTGTTGAGACGAACTAATTTATATTAACACTTTAGGGCTTAAAAGGCCTTACCTCTGGAGAAAAACTAACCAGTTTTAGCTAAATCTGGAAATAGGAGCAATTTTAAATAAATAGAACATTAGAGAATATTATGATTACTTAAAATTTGAATTTTATTATTTTATTTAATTTTAAAAGTTTTTATACTGAAATTAGAATCCTGTTCGTGTGTCCAGTCTTGTAATGTTTAACTTTCTTGAAGTTACTATTCAAATAACAGGTTTTGTAGCGCTAATAAGAAAAAGAAACAATTTAAATAAAAATAATTTCATAATTAAGAATTTCACTTTTCAGTTGATACATTTAATGTTTCTTCAAACAAAACCATTTTTTTAAAAAAACAATCCAAATTAGATGTATTTATTACTTTGCTTGAAACATACACAAAGTTTCATAAATAGTCACAGAGTAAATATTATTTCTGTACCACTACAGACTATATATACTATATTTATTGTGAACGTGAAGTTGACTTCGTGAAGGGTTTGCACATCTCTTTCTGGTTCCGTGCTAAAGCATCAATGGTGACTTTATAGGCATAGCTTTTCCATCAATACGATTGCTTTTTCTACTGGCGACTTTCTTCCTCGGCTTTGACCTTTTGAGTTATCGTCTTCTTCAGGAGTCTATAACGCAGTTTCCGTCTGATTTGTTCCATTGTTTTCCCCCTTCGGTCTTCCATGTCGACCCTTCAACTCCTTCTCAAGAATTAACTTATTTTTCAAGTTCCTTGTTCTATTTTGAAACTATGACTAAAAAGTAAATATTTAATAACAAAATGTACATTGTACATATTATCACGTTTCTGAGGTTATATACGTTTTTTAACACGAAATTCTGTATAAATAGAAGACTGACTCCGCTTCGGGGTCCAGTACAATGTTTACATTCATGGAATATTACAGAAACAGAACATTCTCGAAACAGAAAATACTAGAAATGAAGGATAAACAAAGAATGCAAATAAAACCTGGTCGCGTTGAGTGGGACTCGAACTCAAGTCTACATTTATGGAGGCCAGCTCTCGACCCCTGAGCTATGGCTGCAGGTTCTCAGACATGGTAATATTTTTTTTGTGCATAGGTATTATTAAACTGTATTTATATAAATGAATAATTACCAGGTCACAATTTTGTAAACACACAACGTTCAATCATAATAGTCACCATCAACCTACACGATGACGGTGATAATCATGGAAACGTTGTGTTTTGACAAAATAATTAATTCGGTTAGTCAATCAAGAATCATTTCTTATCTTCATTACAACTTTAATATTCATATTTTAAATTTCAAAGCAATTCAGTAGTTATTATTTGTTTTCAAAGAGAGAAATCCACCATTCATTTTTGGTAATGCTATTACTCCTCTTTATTCTCAAATTAATTCTTTTGGATGATTCGATGTATGACATATTTACTCGTGCGTTCTTGGAGAATTTGTTCAACAATGTAAGAGTCATTTTTATGTTGTTTTCGTTTTGGTGCGGTTAGAAAAAAATTACCTGGGTAAAATGAGTAACATACTTTCGGTAGGTTTTTGAACAATTTCTGCTGATAGAGAAAAACAGTTGGAAGTCATTGTCACCATCAATGGTGCTTCTGATCATCATCTGCTTCATTAATCACTGTGTTTCATTCTGTATGAAAGAATAAAGTCAAAGTTTAATCATCATGTTCCAATTTAAAATCCAGAACTATGTTTCTCGAAAGTTA
Organism: Eucriotettix oculatus; assembly: GCA_034510155.1. Lineage (NCBI taxonomy): Eukaryota > Metazoa > Arthropoda > Insecta > Orthoptera > Tetrigidae > Eucriotettix > Eucriotettix oculatus. Next base: position 41,560,027 of record CM067376.1, on the reverse strand, counting down.
AACGTCATCCACGACGCTGTCGTCACACCTTACCTGACAAACAACAGCTTATCTGTGATGTAACGAGAAATACTCACATGCAATTAAGAGTATTAAATAAGAAAAGTCGCTACCCACCCGTCCTATAGAATTGTCTGTAATTTCTGGAGGAGGAGGACTTCTGTCCTTGTCCATCATGTGTTTTAGGTCCACCATGAGCCTATCCAGCAGTAGAGCCGTCCTCTTTGGAACTACCACCTGGAACATCAGAGTATACACTAGTAAATGAGATCAGAATAATTTCATATCGAAAGCAAGCAATGTAAGATCATAATTGTTATCAGATTTGATTTCAACTCAATAGCCACAGCGATCTATAAAATTCATTCACGTTAGATATTAATGTTCCAATCCATTTATATTATCCACAATTATTGAACCAAGTTGTAAGGGCCATTTGAGAGTTCGTTTGAAATGGTTATATTCGTTCTATTGGGGGAAAAACAATAAGTAGGAGATATCGAAGGAAGTCAGAAAGTGATTGAGTGAGTGAGAGAGATAGACGGGGAGGGGGGCAGAGAGAGACAGAAGAGGGGGTGGGAGTCGAGTGAGATAGAGGGAAACGGCGAAGCGGGGGTGAGATTGGAGGGTAGAAGAAGAATTGGAGATGGGTTAGTAAGACGTTTCCCAGGGCAACTAAACATCGTATTGCTTATACTGAATTCAAATAATTGTAAATGCTGAAATGAATGTGCTTTATATTGAAATGTGAAGCCTATTAATAATTTAGAAAAAAGTGAGAAGTAGCTATTAATTACAGATATGAAATGTATGCATAGAATTATGGGTGATCGTGTGTGAAATTTGGTGTTATTGTTAGTACCACCATTTAATAGTTGTTAAATAAATAATGCTTCATACACTTAACCTGTGACCAATATTTTATTTTAATTAACACGTCGATACAAAGATGTTTGTAATGTGCTTTGTATAAAAACTAGATTAAAACCGAAGCGCAAGTATATAAATTTACATAGCAAGTTTACAGTGATGCCACTTTAAAATAAAAAAAAAACAAAATTTAATTCTCTACCTAAACTTGTTTGAATAAGATCTTGAATTACGACTGTTGGTTGAATAAGATAGAAAATAGTAGTATTATGTGACAGTTATTAGGGAAACGTTACACATTGCCGAGATTAAAGAGATCCTTGCTCTATGAGCTGTTTTTCAGTTTTGTCAATTGGCCATCAATTGGATGGTGTTCACAGATTGAAATAATAAAAATTAATAAAAACTATATTATAATACTTATATTTTACTACTAATATTTTTCAAATATATGTTTCACTACTAATTATAATAAATCAGTGTATTGTGTTTTCTGTTCGTGATGTTTGTTGGTAGATGCGCCTGAAGTTTGTAAGACGAGTGACGTTATCTACGGTATAAAATCTCATTATTGTCAAGTTAATTATATAAGAAACTTCCGCGCACTGTTGGGTGGAAGTCGTTCAATTCTTACCATTATTCATCAAATAGTTGAAATTAACGAATTTATTGACATTTATACGATTTCAGTTTATTGGTAAACTTAAATCCTACTTACATTAAAACGAATATTTATAGTCAAATGCAAACATTTCTTCTTCCTGAATAAAAGAAACTCCTCACATTATTTCTAAATTAGTAATAGTCTTCACATTTCTGTATCAAACAATTTTGTATCAACATTGACAAACATTTAAATTCGGCAAAACCAATACAATGTTAAATAAAAAGACTGTCGATAAGTAAGCAATTACTATTTGATTAATCCAAATACGTTTCGTGTCCCTTTTGAAACTTCATCAGGCATAAAATTTAGCAATTAATGATCTTCACTCCCACTCTCTTCTCTCTCTACACTCTCTGATATTCCCTACTTATTATTATTTTTCACCCAACAGAAAAAAAGTATAAACATTGAAACCAATCATAATGTCACCGTTACACCTTGAATAGTTTTCGGAAAGAGGAAATCCATAAATGCAAAGATTTATAAATTCGATTTTAAAAATAAATGTCTCGTATGGTCTAGTGGCTAGAGTCACAGCCTTGTACCACAGACGTTCCGGGTTCGATTCCTGGCACAGTCCTGAGTGTGTTTGTGTTGTGTGTGTTTTCACGTTTTCAACAAAGCAAATCAGTCACTCAATTAGATAGTCACTAATGACCATTGATGTTGCTACGACTATGAACACAGAATAAAAAAAATACGTAAATGCCTTGCTGAATACTGGATGACGTTTTACACACAAAGTAAAATAATACCAAGCGGACAAATTCTGGCTCATTCCAACATATTAGGTTTTTTTTGCTTCCAGTATTCTCACATATTGCAACGTTCGGGAAACGTAATATTTCATACAGGTTTTTATTCTGCAAGAAAGACGTGAGGATACTGAAAATTGCAGAAGCTTTAGAGTGCAAATATATTAATAACGACGTTTCTTGCCTCTTGTTAGATTTTTTAATCTAGTTTCAATTTAATAAATAATAAGACGGCTAATAAGCGAGAAATAATTTTATTATACAAACACTACGTTTAGTCAAAATTTGTGGACTTCTTCAGGTAACTATAGAATTATCAATAGGTGAACTACTTACAGTGCGAAATTTCTATTTTTAATTCAATGTGAATTAAGAGTGATGTAACATTTTATTATAATTTATAATTTGTGTAATAAATTGTTCAAGTATTGACCAGGGAATATATATCAAGTTTGAATTTTGATACTAAATTAAGATATATAACTTTATATTTCATTCACTTGTAACCTCTTTGGTCTCCTTCAGCTTCACTTTATTTGTACTGCACGCGGACTGTGGAGGAAACGAACTCGTATTAGTATTTTTTTTCGTCTGTATAATTTGCACGTATTTTTTTGGAAGTAAGTATTAGTTAACTTCTTGGCCATAATATATTGTGAATTTAATTCCTCTTTATTGCAAATTTCTCACGTAAAGGTCTGCAGAAATGTTGTCTTTTCCATTCAGAAAATACGGTAAAAGGCTTTTAAATTTAATTATGTTTGCTCGCTCTTTTCGTTTCGCTTACAGTTACCATTATGACGAGCTGTATTAGTTTCTGTGACTGCTCTCGATTTTTGTTTCCCCGATGAGAATCGAGATCCGCAGTTAATTACTAGGAGCCATTTTTTTGAAATGGTGGACGGACAAACAAACTGTAGAATTGGATAATTGAGTGCCAATGGCCATATTTTATATTCAGCTTTATTCGAAATAATGTGAAATTGCCACTTGCTGAATTGATATTCGTTTTCAACGCCTCCTAAATATCCTTCCACTGATGTTTGCTTTTTCCTCGCAGCGTTGTTTGGAATTGCTTTCTCTGTGTTGACTAAAGTGAGCTCTTTGTATTAATTTTAACATTATTTCACCAGAATTTAAGTCGTAGTTTGAAATAATTGTAATTATCGTATTTTATGTAATGTACTCAGCCTTCGTTCACCATTTTTTCATTACTACTTCATTGGTTTATTTTTAATGTTCTTGCATTAAAAAGAAAAGGAAACAAAAATAAATATTTGCCCTATTTAGTTGTTAATTTTCATTATTATATCTATCCACCACTACCGAATATACTGCTCCAAGGTTTCAATAACTAGATATTCCGTTTATTTTTCGAAATTTGTTTTGGCAATGAAGGTTTAAAATTATTAATTTTTTCTGTTTACTCCTTTTTAGCTATAAAACGCATTCTAATCCTTACACATACACCGTGGAGCATTTTCATAGAACCTAGTTTGTTAATATAAAAAAGTTAATTAATATTTTTGTTGAAACGTTTCAGTAAATATTACGCTGTTCTGTCTAACTTCAGAATGCAGAGATACTTGAGGCTTAGTGGAAATATGACGGAGTCGTGATGACAGTATTCTTCATAATTAAATTTTAAAAACTATCTGGGTACCTGACTCTGTTGCGGGATTAATTTATATATCATAATGCAAAAAGGCGCCACAATGGCGGAATTGTAGTACACACACGCTGTCTCTCTCTCTCTGACCAACACTCCTCTATGAAGGAACAGAAATGCCCACAAAAGTTTTCTTGTCACACTTTTACATATTTTGTTACTAAAATTCTTGAGATAGGAGTTTCTCAGCCCAACGGTGTTTCTATCTAGGATTTTAAGAATATGTGCATAAAATTTTGTTGCAATTTTTACATGTGTTTAAATTTCTACGAGTAATATACTGTAGCGCAGTAGGACCCCACTCTAATTTTATTCGAATTTTTGTATTTTTGAATGATCTAAAGGTTCAGCAAGAACATTATGGCTCGGCGACATGCAGGTAAGAAGTGCTTTTTCCCGTCACCAGGCTGCCGGACGATGGACATGCCTGTCTGCGGATTTAAATACTAAGCTTGTTTTGCTGAAGGAACATTCATCCTTCAAACTTTCCGAAAGATACTTTTCCCTGTGTCATGAAAGATTTCCAACGCTGGACGAAGAACTCATGAGAATTAGTGGAACAAACATAACGTGGGATAGCGTTTTCCCTTAGAGAAGGGATATGCGAGTTTAGCTAGGAGGTGAGAGGCCGAAAAAATATTCAGAGTGGTTCAAGTCGTTGAGACGGTGAGGAGGTAGAGAGAAAGGGTGGTTCAAGACGTTGAGAAGGAGGATGGAAGGGAGGAGAGTTTATAAGGTCGTGGAAATGAGGAGAAAGCTGAGAGTGGAACAGATGTTGTAAGGGAGGAGGAAGGTGGAGAGTGAAACAAGAGCTGAAAGTGAGGTGTGAATTGTTGCTCTTTAGTGAGAAGTTATTGAGGACAAGGAAGGCTAGAGGGAAGAAGTGGGTTTTCCTCAATCACCGGCAGTTCGAGGTTCATCCGACTTTCCGCCGGCAGAGGGAAAATCTACAATTTAACCCGAAGGAAGAAGCAAGTTATGGTCACCTAGAAACCTGCATCAAGACTCGAATGAAGACAAAATGTCAAGTGAACGAAATCTCTGCTGCACGTTGTTACCCCAATGAGTAATTAACCCTGATATTTAAAAATCATCCCCTTGAATTGATTTATTTATTTGTAATAGCGCGCAGGGCCCCTTTTAAAGTAGTTGTTTTTTATAAATAAAATTATTTAAGCATATCCTAAAGATCAAGTAATTTAATTAAATAATTAAAATAATAAAACCCCTATATCATTCAAAATACAAACACATACTTATATCTTTTTTTATTAATATAGATCGATATTTACGTATTCAGAATTTAAATTTTTTATGCTACGGTCAAAATATTTAAGAACTATGGAATACGTTTTAAAAGATGTAACTATAGCGCAAGACGACAAGTTGCAGGTTTACAAAAATTACAGATAAAATTCCACTGATGAATACTGAAATAAAGTTACTGATCAAAGTACAGAATAAAACTATTTTAATTTATTAATATAAGACGGGAATATTTACTGAAACCCAATCAAGGAAGGAGATAAATTAGCTAGATGAATAATATTATGACATGAGTTAATAAATGTGATATTGTCGTTGTTGGGAGAGTATGAATTGTCAAAGATGTGTATTACTCTAAAAGTACTAAATGTTCTGCTAAGTTATCAAATTTAAAAGTACAATAAACATTATACACAGAGTATATGTCTGGAAATGATTAATAATGCTTATAATTATATATATAGCAATAAGCACAGTGATGACAAAGTTTAAAGGCGTTAAGCAGTAAACGAGCTATTTTTTCCTCCTCTCAAACTGTTACATGATAAATGGAATGCAAACACAGTCACATCGATGTAGATTAAAGAGAATTTTATGACACACATGGCGCAAGCTTGTTATTTATTGGTTTCGATTCAACGGTGTCGGACAAATTAATTTGAATGAGGTTGACGTTTTTCTTTGGCAGAAAAATTCCAGGTTTTATCCTCGTATAATATACAAACTGTTGTAGAGTCATAACATCACACTGGGACTGTTTTGTAGAAACGTACGTGAATAGATGTTCACCAGTCAAGAAACGAAGATATTCCTCATCATTAATTACATTTAGTATTTTCGTAATAATACACATCTTTGGTAATTCGTATTCTCCGAACAACAGCAATATCGTATTTTATTAATATAATTAATAATATTATTCATCTAAATAATTTATCTTCTTTCTTAATTAGGTTTCAGTGAATATTCACGTCATATACAAATAATTTAAAGAACCTTAGGGACATGAAAATATATTGAGAATTTTTGTATATAGTCAAGCGAAGACAAGTTGATAAACTTGGCGGATCATGATGAGAGAGTCCAATTTAGATAAACTTAATGAGGTTCACAGGACAAGAATTTTTCAACAACCTATTAGCAACTTTACAAAAATTTTAATGCTATTTGTATATTGAGAATGAAATTTCTTTATAAATAGAAAATGAAATAATATGATGACAAACGTCTGTTTAATTATATATTAACTTTGTCCGTAATTTGTTCGAAAATTTATTCGATGTAATTAAGTTAGATTAAGTAATAACACAAATAGTAAGTTTATTAATTTGGGAATAAAACAACATGAAAATTAATCAGCCACAGAATCACTATACATAATAGTACTTCGTGAAACGCTTGGTTATCCACGGAAACGTTCGGCTTCAGCTTCGTCAAAGAAACTACGTTACAGAGAGTACACTTGAAACCAGTTTTCCATAATAACAATTACGCCAGACTGTTTGTTTGTCTAATGCAACCCTACAAACTAACCTATTTTGCGCAATCCTTGTCCTTCCCGCATAACTACCACAGCTCACATCATCTCTAATCTGCTAATAGTATTCCATATTTGTTCTCCCTCTCCTGTTCATACCCTACACACTTCCCTCTAATGCTAATTTTACAAGACCCTCATGTCTTAAAAAGTGGCCTGTTAATCTGTCCCTTCTTTTGGCCAATATCCTCCATATTGTTCGCCCTTCACCTGTTCTGCTTAGAACTTCCTCGTTAGTTACTCCATCCACCCATCTGATTCTCCCATAGCACCACATTTCGACAGCTTCTATTCTTTTCCCGTCTGTAAGTCTTAACGTCCATATAGTTGTAATACTCGAAGGTTATTAACGTCATTAAAATATTTTGAACTAATTTCAATTGGTAAATTATAGATTTCCATAGAATATAATAACATACATACTTAATATTAATTGCTTTCTATAAGGAGGTCGAAGGTTAGTATAAATTTGTACTTATATAAAGGTAACATACTTCTACATAAAGTACTTTTTGAGCCATCGAAATAAATATCAAGCGTTTGCTTCCATAGAACATATAAGTTCAAATTCAATAGATTCTAAACCTATTTAAAATGAGGATCCGGTAGGAAGATTTGTTTTGGTTAACAAGCTACACGAGAGTGATCCAGAAACAGGCAACTCCCCTTTAATAGCATAGGAAGGGAACTGAAATAGGGTGAATGTGGAAGGTAGAGCAAGGCAGACAAGGATTGACTAGGGCCTCTGGGCTATAGTTTAAGGAACCTACCCGGTGTTTCACCTAAAACAGATGGAGAGAAAACCCTAGAAAACATGCATCAATAGGTCGGGCTATTGGGTACCATTCTCACGCCCTTCTGAATAACGGGAGACCTGGGGTCGCAGCATTCCCTTCTTCGTGCCTCGACAAGTCTGATACAATGGAATCAGCGGACAACTCTTACCTTATCCCCGAGGTCTTCGACCTCAGTACATACACCTCCTAAAATAGATTAAGTTCCTGAGCATGTGAGAATGATGAAAACCCCATAGAGAAAACGAGGCATTCCCAACGCAGTGAAGTGAACCCCGCAGTCAATCTGGGGAGAAATACATGCGAGAGGAAACTCCCATAGGCATCTCTTTCTTAGCTTGTGGGGAGAAGCCGGAATGTGAGATATTTACTCGGAGTTGCACAAATAATATTGCCAGTTATAAGGAGTTTCCTTTAGTTTTTTCTAAACCATTCATCAAGAGATGGCTGTCGAATTAAATAATACAGTGAACTAATGTAAAATTAGCACTGCCGGGCAACCAGAGAGTTATGAGTCATTGACGCATTAAATAAGCACTATTAGGAATTGATGTATTAAATTGCAGATTAATAGGTTAAAATTATCGAAAGCTATTGTATTTTATTTATTATGTATTTTAATGTAAATTATCATTAAAATAGATTATATGACGTTTTAAAAAAATGCATATTTAATTTGGTATATATAAACGAGTCAATTGTAGGACAATTTGATGTATATAGAATAAATTTTTCAAAGATAATGGAATGACTGAGTCTATAGGAAAGGATCTGTAACGTTGAGGGTATTAAATTCGAGCTCCTTAACACGACTACATTTCGTTTAGTTTGAAGAATTTCGTTCCGGTATTTCGCGGACCAAATTGGATGTGACGGTGGCGGACGCAGACGGAAAGGCGGGAAAACCGAAGGAATTCGGAACCCCGAGCGTTTAATTTAGGTCTGCTGATGTTCTTACCGATGTCTGTGAAAGTAACAGATGTCCAACTCGTTTCAGAGTTTCAATTACGAATGCGAGAGGCCATTAGTACAGATCGTGACTTTCCGTAAGTAAGCGCTGTGACTGATACAGGGCTGCCAACTTCTCCAATCGAAATTGCACAAGCAGTCGATTCTGAGGGCAATTTATTCTACAGTTTAACGGAATACTAACCACCGTATTCTATTTGTTTTCACACAAGAAGCAATACTTTTTGTTAAATCGAAATAGTTTAGAGAAACTCAGATATCTGGGCACGTATTCGCTAAATCTTCTCGATAAACAATTAAAATTAAAATATATAGTATATATAAAATCTATAGAGTAACTTGTAAGAATGGAAACTAAATACTTCCAGCTTTAGGAGAGACTTCATATTAGAGGGTAGTTATTATTCAAGGGATAGCAGTTTAAAATAACATCCTATGAGAGAAATTATTACAAATAATACTTAACTTTACATTTTTTATTAAAAAATTGATTAAAGCCAATTACAACGAGACATTAAAATACACAATTTTTATTTTAAAATAATTTAGGTTCATAATTAGTTTAGGATCGGCAACATTTATGATTTATTATTAAACTGAAAGTTTGATGAAAATATATGATTTGGTTTTAAACGTTATGTTGTTTAAAACGTTTAAGATAGAATATTTTCTTGTTGAATAATTTATTTTAAAAGAAAAACAAAGTTTGGAAATATAACGTTTGTTCCTTATAACAGTTATGAGAAAAATATCGTTGTTTTCCTTTTGCTTACGTTATAATTAAAATTTTTTACATAACATTGTAATTTGAACTGTTCTATTTTTCCCTTTACCTGTTTCCCACAGAATAATTAATGTAACGTATTTTATGTACACATACGTTATAAATTTATTTAAGTATATATTTTCACATATAAAATTTTACATCAAACATATGTCGCTTAGGAGCACGAATAATATCTGAAAACTGAAGTAACAACGGACAATGATTACACATTTTACTGAGAGCGATAACAATTTTACTATAGCAATTCTATATTATATATATCATCAACAGGATGTTGTCGCTTAGAATCAGAAATAATGACTGAAAACTGAAGTAACAAATATAAATCCCATACAAAAGTTCACAATGAAAAAAAATCAATTATTTTACTGTGAGCGAAAACACATATATAGTCATAGGTACGTAGGCTATAAATAGGACGTGAAATAAATACCGAAATGTATTTTAAATTGTATATTGTAGCGTTGTGTACCTCGTCGTTACTGTGGCAATCGCAATGATATATTTCGTCTCTGCCCTCTATGATTTGTGGCTAAATTCCAAGGAACGTCCGCTACACATACCTACATCAATGGTGATTTCATTCGCGAATTTCTGAACCGATAAATCCGACGAGAGATGTCTGTGAGAGATTTCTCTTCGCAGGTATTTCTTCCTGAATTGACTGCTTTGAACTCACTACGGTTTTCCAGGGCTCTCACATGCCGAGGCACCTTCACCTAATTGTATCTACTGGGGTCGAAGTACTTGGGCATACGGTAAGAAATGTCCGCTGAACCCATTGGAACAGTCGGCCAGCTGCCTCCTAAAACTGGCAGAGACACGGACACCCCACAGCAAACTCATCTTCAGTCATTCAAAAGGGCGTGACAATAGTACTCATAGCCCGACCTACCTGATGCAGGATTTATAGAATTTTACCTGCATCTGATTTAGGTATAACAGCGGGTAAGATCCTTAAGCAATAACTCTACTCTTAACTACCTTGTTTTACATGGCACATCCCCTGATTCATTCCCTTTTCTATGCTATTAAAGAGGAGTTCCCTGTTTCAAGATGGCCTTCACGGAGGCTATAAAGCAAAACAAAATGCTGATAAATCCCTACATGCATAATACGAAAATTGTATAATTTGTAAAATAACACTAATCAGTGAGTTTTATGCTATGTAGGAGAAATTTGTGACATATTTGGTTACTGTAGAAATATGACACAAACAACATGAGAATATAAATATGAGTAGGAACGTAATTGATAAATGATGAATCAAATTATGTTTCAATAAGATCAAAAGGAAACAAAAACTAATAAAAAAACCAACAATTGTTTCGGTCCTGATCTGGACCCTCTGCAGTTTGAACTAAGATTATTACATTACAAAGATATAAAAGTACAGCCAAAGAATCGAATAATTAAAGAACAAAAGAACATAAAAATTTAACAAAGATAATAAGCATACATTTGAAACATTATATTTCATGGATTAAGACATTATATTTACTACTTAGCAAATCCGTGTCCGTTTTTACATTAAGTGTATTGATGGGTTTATTGTGAAGCATTTCGGAAACTAAACCTGATTGGTAACATGTAGTTGTATTCAATTATTGTTTGTTATTTTATTAATTTTCGCCTGTTTCTGGCGTCATTATAACATTCATTTCAACTTACAGACGTTAATAAATATTATATGAATCAAATATTTGTTTTCAAAAATATTATTGTTCAATTTATCTTATTAAATAAACATTGTTCCTGGTAGGTTACGATTCATATTTCTAACAAGAAACAGATAATGGATGAGATGAGGATAAATTAATAAGAAACATACATTGACAAACTTGACGTCGTTAGAATACGAAATGAGAGAATTTTACGAGATAAACGATTTTCCGTCTTTCAGAAGATCAGACAGAATTCTACAAGTTCCAGACCTAAAGGTTGAATATTTTGCCTCTCCACACTTTACGACTTGTCATTCTGGCTGAGCAGATCAGGGAATCGATTTATATTTACTACAGGTAAGCAGGAGGCTATAAAAATATTAAATTCCAGAAAAGTACTCATAACTTTTCTCGTGTAACAGCAAACTATAAATGTTTTGAATTTTTATTTGAGTGGACACTCGCTTGTAGGAAATAACGTGGGTTAGAGCTTCATTGACTTTAATATAATTTTTCAGTAGGTCGAAATAATTGCAATACATTTATTTGTAACTACCTAACCACGTTTTAGCAGAATATTTAAGTAAAATGATTAATATCTTCATGTCGTGCCTACTACACCAATAAAAAATATAAGGGGCTGTTGTACTTCCAGATTTTTAATTACTGATTTAAATGGTTGCTGAACTATTTATTAAGTGGAGGTGAGTTTGATGACATTAATATAAAAGTAAACTGAAAAATAAAATAAAAGCTTTAAATATAACTTCATATCGAAAAAGATATGAAACGGAATTAATGGATTAGGAAAGAAAAATAATTGGTTTATCTGACATTTAATTAAATGCTCGTTGAGTTGTATCCTCTGGACTCCCCTCAGCAGGCTGAGTTGAGTTGTCCAGTAGTGATGACGTCACACGCTGTGATGCTGTCACTGGAGCGCCGACACATGCAAGGAGTCATCAACATGCAACGACGTCATTTGACTTCCCGTATAAAAGTTAGTTTACATATCAATTGATGCTTTGCAAGTTCTTCTGATCCTATTCATTAGACCCTGAAGCATCATGAAATCTGTCATATTTATTATTTTTCATAACTCTGAACAACTTTATATAAATGAACAATATTTTATTAAATTTTATCTATAGACCCTTATAATATTTAAAGTAGTATATAAATTCAAACTATTGACGATAATCATAATAATTTTCGAAGAAGAATCTATTCAGCGCCTCTTCTTTAGTTGAAATTGATTTGCTGAACGATCTCGAATATGTGATATACTAGAATGTTCTACGTTTACTTGAGATTTGTGTCATGCAATGGTTATAACCGTAATTATTGGAAATCTGTCAAAGTATCTGTCTCCGTTCAAGTGAGTAATAAATCAAATCGCCGAAAAGAAATTCATCTCATGCCAATATACATAAATCTCGAGGATAAGTACCGTTCTACTTCAATTTTGTTCAGATTGTTTTAACCACTAATTACATGCATAAATGTTAAAAACTAAAAACGTAAGTATTTAGTGTCATACTTTTTCCTTTACGTGAAATTAAAATACGTTTATTGTCGCATACTTTACGAGAATTCTGTTTGAAAAATAGTATATGATATGACTTTTACGTGTAATTTTTTATATCCCCATATTTTATCAATTTTTTAATAATTAATTTTCAAGGTAAAGGTAGAAACAGCTCTTTGAATTTTTATTAATATTTAATACCGTTGAAGTTTTATAATGAGTGGGACACATCAATAACTTCTATTACATCATACTTCTCTTTTTGTACTTGCGTGATGACAAAAGACTCGATTTTATGTAAAATTAATCATAATTTTAAAACTTAATATTAAAAAATTAAAAATCAGGGAATAAAGTTATTCAAAGTAAAATTATAATGGGATTGATTTCCCGCTAAGTATTCTTGTGCAATCACCGCTGCTGCGGAAAATGAAGTTTTATAATCTTAAATTTTGGAATTTTAAATAATAAAAATACAGAATATATCTGTTTTAACATTTAAAATTTGCATTTGATCTAATATGAAGAATTTCGTTTATCAATAGGGAATATTAATTGATTTCTTCATCTAACAAAAATTTTTACATTGCTCCGATCAATCCTGTAATTATGCAAGTATACGTGTTTTGTTTATACGGATTGTTCATATAAAGGTAGGTTATTATAGAATTTAAATTTTTCCTTAAAATTGATAGTTTTTAAACTTTGAAATGTAATTATTAAAATAAATTCTGTTACAAAAAACAAGTTTTGTAATGTATGTAAAAGTTATTGACTTCAAAAAAAAAATCGGCTCACATATAAGTCTTTATTACATATAAAAATTCCGCCGATTCGACCCCTCCCCACTACGGATGGTAGTCGCGTCTTATCTCCAAAGTGTTTGGTTTTATGTCGCTAGGAATATGGAAACAAAATTTTATCAAAATTTTTCTGTCCTTTAAATGAATTAAACAGAAGTGTGTTTTACCCCGTCCCATACCCTTGTTAGGGGTTGAACTGCAATTTAATTGGCGTTCTAAATGACAGAATCTAACTCAAAGACTCGCATAGCACCCATTTCGATACCAAACGTGATTGTTTTATTTTTATTTTCATATGATGGCCTCTAAACCCCCACCCGTATGAATACTCCGCTTAGACGATGAATGGGATTGAAATTACACGCAAAAAATAGAGAAAACGCTATATAGTTAAGTGAAGAAGATACCGGCAGTTTATGAATTTTTTTAAAAATACCGCCCCTCCATTCCCGCCCCAAGTGATTGTAGCCGTGGATTACCCTGATTTTTTTTTTGAGTTTCGTTCTCCAAGAACTCCTGTTCAAAATTTAATCGAAATTGCTCCATTCGATAATGATAATATGAGGAAGTCAGTTTTACCATATTCCAACCCCTCTTAGGAAATGAACTTTTACTTGAATTACAGAATTAAACTCAGTGGCTCACATTACAGTGGTTTAGAGCTCAATCTCAATTGTTTTCTGTATACTTTTCTGTTTGGTCTTTCCACCCCCACACCTAAGAATATTCCCCTTCGATTATGGATGGTGTTGACGTTATACGCTAGCAGCATTGGAGGACACACTAGCCAATTCATTGACGCAGAGATGTATTTATTTGATGGAAGTATTGGCCACTTGGATATTTGAAATTGTCCTCGCCACCCACCCCCGTCGCTAAGAAGTGGTAGCTGTGTCTTACTGCAACAGAGTTGATCACCCGGACGCCAAGAACATGTGTGCAAAATTTAGTTTAAAATATTCCATAAAAATGGTATGCGAAAGTTTATTTACCCCTTTCCAACCCCACTTAGGGGATGAACTATAGCTTTAATTACATTTTGTATGTCATAATGAAACCCATTGGCTCACATTACACCAGTTTAAAGCCAAACCTCGATTTTTTCTTGTTATTTTTATGTTTAACCCTCCACCCTCACTCCTAATAAACTCCGCTTCGTTTATGGATGGGGTTGTAATTATTCGATAGCAGTATCGGAGGATACACTTGCACATTAATTGATCCAAGAATGTATTTATTTGATAAAAATATTGGCCATTTTTGCCTGTATAAAATTTTCTACCTACTCCACCTTCGCCTCTAGAGGTGGTAGGCGGGTCTTATCCCGAAAGTGCTTTTGCTGCTTTGCAAACAACATGTTTACTAAATTTAGTCGAAATTGATCCACTCGTTTTGATTTATATGCGTAACATACATACAGACAAACATACACGCTGACACCCACACTGACACATATGGAAAATTTTATTAAAGATATTAACGTTATTAAAACCTCGGAGCCCTACGAATGAATCAAACAATCCGTATTATGGGTACAAAGGAAGACAATGGAATGTAGGTGGAAAATAATTACTTAAATGAGAAAGAACACGAGGAGTTGGGAAGTACGGAATTATGTGGCTCGTCTGTGACGTTCTGTTAACGGATTAGGGATGTTAACCCTGCTCAAATATCATGCTTGGCGACGAGTGCAAATGGTTTTCAACTGGCTGAATGTGGGGTTTTGTTTCATAATATCTTGTTTTCAGTTACATCGTGGAAAATCGTTTGTCGAAACTGTTCCTTTCTCCTTGGAAGAATGAAACCTGAGTATGAGCAGTCGTGCGATGTACTTCCTCGACGGACCCCGACTCGTTAATTAAGAACGACGACAAAGGGGCGAGGAGAGTGAATCCAAAACTGGGGCCGTCGATGTTTTCGGTCGCCTTGTCAAAGGTCTGCTTGTTGGTCTTCCAAGCGTTAAGACGAAGCAGACAGGTAGAAGAGCTGCGAAGCCCACCCACAAGCCTCGGGGCCTCGCACCGGCCTCTAACGCAATTTGGCACGTGCGGAACTTAACCACGTTACTTCGTCCAGCTGCACGCGTTAAGTGTTCTAACATCGATCGCCTGTTGAGTGTATGTACTTAAGCTGCCTCAAATGCGAACCAACTCTTTTAATATGTGTCCGTGTCGCTGTCGTTTATCCTTTAACGTCGCTGTCTCCGCTCGAGGTCTTGTATTAGTTACAGCAGTGTAAACCTGACATGAACCAAACGACGACGTCAGTTACTCACTTCTGTTGATATTTACGTCTCTGTCTTAAGTATTTGCGAGAGATACTCGCTTGGAATCCGCCACACTTCGTTGACTGTTTTCGTACACGATTAACTTATAATTTACCTTTAGAATCATAGAACGGTGGTGAACCCTAGAAGGACGAAGAAGGTAAGAAGGGAAAATGGTAAGGATGGTAAAGATGAACCCTTCCTAAACAGCATGTCTTGACCACCCCTCTTTCCCGTCCGGGGTCCCAAAAAATTGTTTAGTAGTTACAAAGGAAGGCTTTCGCGAAAAACAGGAATTTACTTACGGGTAATATAAGTATGAATATTAGGAAATCATTATTAAAAATGTTCTCATTATATGGGTGGTGGACGATATGTGTTGCAGACAGAAAAAGAATAAAAGCTTTCGAAATGTGTTATAGGAGAATGGTGGATAGAATCTCTAACGATGAAGTTCTAAGCAGAATAGGGGAAGAAAGAACAGTACGAAGGACATTGTAAAGAGAAGGAATAGACTCATAGGCCACGTTTTGAGACATGAGGATCTTATAAAATTAGCATTAGAGGGAAGTGTGCGGGTAAGAATAGAAGAGGGAGGCCAAGGATGAGATACCCCAAGTAGATTAGGGAGGATATGGGATGTGCTAGTTATGCGGAATTGAAAAGGCTTGCGCAAAATAAGATACCGTGGAGGGTTGCATCAGACCAGTGTTAGGACTGAATACTGCAACAACAACTATCAAGAAACTGTCTCCTTCTCCCAAGTTTTTGGTTATTGATATGCTGATTTATTTTTGAACCATTGCTGGTTTACTATTAACTTAAGATCTTTCGTTGAAAAATAAATTTAAACTTTATGGTTAATTGTTACCACTACAGCAAGAAATATTTACAATAAATGAAAAGGCGGTCAAAAAGTCAGCAAATACATTTATAACTATTTATTCAAAAGCGACGTTTCGTCTCCATTTTGAGAATTACTCACGTGTAAAATTTAAAATTTGGTGTCGCGCACAATTCATGTCGGCCGCATCCGTCGCTGGAGATGGTCCATGTGCGACACTAAATTCTTCACATGTAAATTCAATAATTTTTTCAGCTGAGGGAGTCAAGAAGTAAATATGATGTATTGCTAAACTTTACGCCTGAGGAAGTCGCTTTTGAAAAATGGTGATAAATTTAAATGCTGATTTTATATGCTGACTTTTTGGGGCCGTCTTTTTATTTACTGTAAATTTTAAAGTCAGAAAACTATGTTGTAACAAGAAATATTGCCTTATATATATAAAATGAGGTAATGAGATTACACTCGTACGGTCGTAATAATCTGTAAATTATATTGATATAAATTAGTTATTTACTTGAATTTATAAATGCGACAATAAATCTGGTTGAAATAAATAGGTTTGGGTATTGAAATAGAAAGCTCTTCTTCAATTTTATCAGGTCTTGCGATTCTTGGAAGTCAAATTTATAATTTATTTGAATTTGCTACATTTAACAGTGAGTTGTGGTTAACTGATCATTTATAGTCTTTTCCCCCAAATTGATAAATGATTCCGTTCTCTCGTTTTTAGATTCATATTCATCGAGTAATTTCTTATTGGCTATTTCAAGTTGACCATCCCCAAGTGAGGTCTGCCAATTATTCAACATAATGGCGCGCGTCTCACAGGTTCTTTAAGTGGTTCAACTGTGACTTCTTTATTTAACTTTTGATGTCATTTTGTATCGTCCGTCAGAAATGACATTTTTTTTAATTTAATGGTTTGTGTTTTGACTCGTCGTTATTTCTCGCGATCCTTTCATAGGGTTCCCGCTTCCTGCCGGTAGATAATGGTCGCTGAAACGGGAAACTGAGCCACGTCGCCTGCCAAAGCACTCACACAGACGCTCGTTAGGGCTTGTCGTTATCTTAGATCCTAACAGTGGCATGGGATAACAGGCTGCCGTCTCCAGCTGCTCGCTCGCTTATCTATGCCGGCACACGTCTTGTTTTTAGACATCTCATCCGCGTTTCTCTCGCAAATACGTCTCAAACTGGTCTATCAAGTCTCTGTACAGGCTTCTCTTTCCATGCTTCTCTCAGAAACGGCTTCCAGATTGGACGCCGGAAGTCTATTATCACGAAAAAGCAGAAAATACAAGGGAAACGAAACATTTTGGTGCTTTTCGAAAAATTTTCAGACACTAAAATCGAAAAACCTTCACACAACTGGGATACTGTAGCTTAATTCTTTGGGTTTAATGTTACGGTCTCTTTACCACTATCATATGAGTTGAAAAAGATCATCTTGATTATATTTACAAGCAAACTGCGGCTGTCTTAAACTTTATAACTGGCTGGGTGCCCGGTGATGCCCCGGAATTCATTTACAATTCCCCGCTTTGTCAACACGTGATAGAAACCATCAGCGAAAGGGTCACATTTTTTGGAAATTTACATTTTATGGCGTCATAACCTCTGCGATGACTCAGTACCTCGAGTGAAGAAATGTACTCATACCTTAAATGATCACATCCTCTTCTAATGGCTCAACAGCCCTCTTGAGGGCCTAGGCCTACCGAGGCGGCTGCGGACTGTCATCTGGCGTGACACATTCCGAATTTGGGGTGATACGTGGTCAGTGTATCAATTACCCATCAGCCTTAATCCCGGTCCTCACGACCATGACGACACAAACATCCAAGTCCATGCCAGGATTCGAAACCGGACCCCCAGAGTTGTGAGGCAGCAACGCTAGCCACTACACCACAGGAGGTCGGCAAATGATCACGTACGGAAAAATACACACAAACAGTCAATTATTTTTATAAGGAGAAGATAATTCAACCATTTCTTCGATATGATTAGCGTGAAATAAAGTGTGTACATACATATCTACATTTTCAATAAATAAAATTGGGCGTGAGCTGCCCCGGTATCTATATAACGTACCCCAATAATTTACCCTGTGACCTATAAAACATTTTACATATTTATTAGCTAACTATCTATGCCCACAACTTCGTATGCGTGGAAATAGCTCTTTTTATTTTGCCCTTGCTACAATATACGGAGTGAGAATACTCGCCCTCTCTGTCCAAAGCCAAAGCTACGATTTTAATAGCACAGTAAGTACGATGAATTATATAGGAACGTCTAGTAGGACTTTTAACTCGCAGTTGGCTTTCATTTCGCCTTTCGCGCATTAATTATTTTTAGATTAATACTGTTGGAACTCTACAAGATATCGAAATGAAACATACACGAAAATTTAAGTTGAAATTCCTGTTTCAATTCCTAAACTTTTCATTGAAATCCGTTGAACCGTTTAGAAGCATAAACCAATCAAGATTATAGGCAACCCACATTAATTGTATAGAAAGTCAAACACACGTTTTCCGAGAAACCTTCCTGTAGAATTAATATTTATATTATATTAATATCTTATGAAAAATATCAAAATGAAATATACCTGAATATTTAAGTTAAATTTGATGTTTTTAAACCCTCAAATTTTCATTGAAATCCGTTGAGCTGTTTCGGAACCTATTCGAGACAAAAATATGGACATACAGACAAAATCACAATTTTTTTTGTTATATAGATAAAAAGTGACGTTGTTGTGGTAATCAGTTCTAAGCTGATGCATCCCTCCATACTAACCTATCCTGCGCAAGCCTTTAAATTTCTACATAGCTATCACATCCGTAGTCCTCCATAATATGCTTATCGTATTCCATCCTTGGCCTCCCTGTTCTCCTCTTACTCCACACACTTCCTATTAATGTTAATTTTACCACACCCTTATGTATTAAAACGTGGCCTATTAATCTATCCCTTCTCTTAATTGTTCGCTCTTCTCCTATTGTCTTTTGAACTTCTTGGTTAGTTACCCTATCCACCCATTTCATTTTCAGCACTCTTCTATAGCACTACTATCGTCCACATTTGGAACCCATACAAAGTCACACTACATACGACCAGTTTTAGCAATGATTTCATAATATTCACACTTATATTACCCGTAAGTAAATTCCTTTTTTTGCGAAAGCCTTCTTTCCCTGTGGTATCGTACTCTTCATGTCTACCATCCCTAGTTATTATGGTTCCCAAGTAGCAGATATCTTTAACTCCCTTAAAAATATCCCTTACCAATCCAACCCCCTATGTTATCCCTCTGTTTCCCATACTACACTGCATTACCTTGGTTTTCTTTCTATTAATCATCATATACTCTTTCTCCAGCACCACATTCATGTCATTTATTATGTTTTCCAAGTCTTCTTATGACTCCTCTAATACTACAATATCATCGGGAAAGCGCAGGTTTTTTTATTAATTGCAGTATGATTCCTTCTCCATATTCCGTTTTCTCATTAATAAAAGATTTTTATTACTAATAAACTTGAGAATACTAAAATATTTAGAAACAGTACGGCTGATGAGTAAGTTGTTAGAAGATTTGATTTTGTGCAGTTTTATGTGGATATATTTCTTTACAAAATTTAACGGATAAAAAATTGGCCGTCAAAATCTCTTAAAATATTTTAAAGTTATAGTATGGAAACTCGCGTGGGCGAAACGCTTATCAACTAAACTGAAGACCCTTGCATAATAATGGACGAGGTAAGGAAATAAATATGGTTTTTATGTGTGGGAATGCATTTAAGGCCCTAAATATATGGTTAGAAAGCCTGAAACAGAAACACGTCCCTCATCGAAACACAGGAGAATGTTGTAAAAGAGAAATAAGGCAAACAATTGCTAAAATCTCTGTATTGTAAGATTTCTGTTGAAATTCTTCAACCGTTTTCGCGATGGTCGAAACCAAGTGAGCTATTCAGAGGATTAGTGATTCAAACACTTGTTGAGATAAGTGAGAAGTTCACTTTAATGAGACACGAACATGTTTGTGTGTTTAATTTAAACCTCCCCTAATTTTTCAGTGGACGGAAGGGAAATTGAAGCGGACGTTATCAGCGAGCGTATCACAATATCGGACAGCGCTCAAAATGAGTCAAACAATACTCATTACCCTGTCTTCCGTCGTTCGACTGCTGATAAATTGGTGATCCATCACGCAGTGTCAGGCCAATGAACAGGAAGATATTTGCTTCAGGTTTGTCAATAGCCTGAATCACTAATAACCGTCACCAATGTTACGGACAAAGTTGATTGCAGATGAAAAACTGGCCAGTTAAAAACTTCTCGACAAAGGATGTATTGTGTCTAATAAAGACGAAGCATACTTATTTAAGTGGAGAATATTGGGCAGTAATTGTGAGAAGATGGACGTTCTTGAAACTAGCCAACGTCATTTATTAAGGTAACGATATGCAAAGTTTGTAAGAGAATGTCAATTAAACCATCCGAATTACTAATTATCTAACAGTTTCCAGTTTTCAGTCTAATTTTCAATACAAATTTCATTCGTTCTTGCTACTGTGACGTAGTGTACTTCTTTTAATTAAAATATCTAATGTTTTTAATTTGGATGATATTTGAATTTACTCAAAAACATATAGCAAGGTAGATTAAATAATAGATCTGTATAATTTTATAATACATTCAGCAACCACAAAAGAAAATATTTTCTTCATGCTCTGTCAAAAGAATATATTTAAATAAACAACAAATAATGTTACGGAAAAGCAAATTTATTCTTTTTATAAAATTTGCAAACAAAAATTATCGTCGAAAACCGCGTGCTATTATAATTGACAGCTTTGGAAGACATTTTGTTTTACAGTTCATTAGTACTTTCCATCAGGAACCTTTGGAATCACTGACTGAGTATTGACGACGCTAAGCTTCTGGAACGTGATGTCCGGCAGTGACCTCTGATAAATGGCTGTCTTACGTCTCGTCTATCAGCCTGACTGAATTCTACGTTACAACTTTCCTTCCAGAACTGTCTCTCCTCATCTTTTGTTCTATCTCGACACCTAGGATCTTCCCTCCAGATCCAAATTATCCAAGACTTTGGCCAATGACCAGCCATTTCTCACTCCACCGCTTTCCAATACGGGGCAACACGTCTTATTATAGAGGCGTAATACCTCCCGTTGAAAATTATTCCCACTTTCTATGGAAGAAATCCGTGAGTTCCAGTATCTGGAATCCGTGATATTCCCCTTAAAGTATCTGTAACCCTGTGCTTGGTCAGGAGCGAATGTTGATCCGCTCACGGGAGGCCATTTTGAATGTGGATTTGTTATTCCACGGCCAGCGGTACCTGAAGTGTAATCACCCCTCAAGTTCCGGAGCTCAGAAACTCTGGTTTCACAAAATTATTTAAATAATAATAAAATGAAGTAACACCCCTAATTACATTACAGGTTTCGGACGTAAATGTCTGTGATATGTCCTCCTTGGATAAAGAATATACCAAGTCCAGGAGAAATGATACAAATGTCGCTGAAATTCATGTAATAGTGAAACAGGCTTTACGAATATACCCCAGTAATATTAAAACACTGCAATATTTATGGATTGATTAAATTTTAAATTGTTCTTCACGTTTATAAGTCATTTATCCAGATACAGTATTCCGTATTTGATGCTTTAGAATTTATTTCGGTTGTTAATAATATCTATTCTACCCACTTTCTTGCCATCTAAGATTCATTTAATTTGAATATTGAATTAATTTTTATTAAACATTTTTTAAAACTAAGGATGTGAAATAATTAATTATGCTACAAAGTCTTATCGTCTGTGTTAATATTATCCATAGATATTTATTTATTTTTTTGGTTTTTATAACTAAACCCTTTGTTTTCTTCTATGTTGAAGACATTAATGTTTTTACGTTTCATTTCCGCGATTTGGGCTTTTACGCGTGTGCGTATCCAATTACTTCGAGAGGTCGAGTTCATAAATTTATTGTAAACCCCTGTAGCTAATATTTAAGATGAAATTAATTAAAGTTTAAATGAGATTCTGCATCAAGTTGCTCGGAAAGTTCGGTATCATTGACACAGGAATGGGAAACCCAACTCTCTGATATCAATTGCATGGCAAACGATGAATGAAATCTGTAACACGACACGGAATGTTTTACTGAGATTAGCTATTGATTATGTTCAGAATCTCACAGTTTGGAAATTGAAGTTAGAATCAAGATGCGAGCTTGGTTCTTTTGACAACTTTGGTTTATAATTCATTTAATGTAATAAGTCAATTTTGAACGTAGTAGAGCAACGTTGAAGAAGGTGAACGAAAAACCCAGCCCAATCGAACGAAAAATACACAGCTAATTTAGCCATCTGAGCTATCCTGCCAGAATCATTTCCGTACGAGAGAAGTGAGTTCATTTCATAGTCACATTGACAAACAAATATTGGCACTTTATTAATACATAAAATATTTATTCATACCTATGTCTAATTCATTTCCAAAAAATGTTTATGTAGTTATGAAAGTGTTTCACCAAAATATATAACTAATAAAAAATCTTCTACATTGGTTAGACTTCGGAATTGAGAAGTATTTGAATCCTGTCAGTTGTGAGAAGAAAAGAAAATATTTAGCAGAGTTTCTTGTGTTTTTTAAATATATGTGTTAAGAAATCACAGATTGTTTATCTATTGAATGTTTTAAGTTTCTGAAATGTTCTTTATTTCTTGTTTGACGCTTGCGCTTCGTCTGACCAATCTTAAAAACCTTTGCAGTCTAAACACTGAATTTTATACACAACATTGCGTTTATCGAAATTATTTTGATTCAATATTTACAATATTTTAGAAAAAAATTATTTTTGAAAGTTTGAAATATGTAACTGTAACTGGCAAAGAAATTAATGTATATTGCATTTTCTGTAAAAATGGTAAAACAATGAAGACCATAGATGTTTTACTATTATTAATAGTAGGTGAATTATTTTTAAAAGCCAAAGAATTTAATTTACTTTACATATTTTTAATAAAACCAAGAGGATTAGAATTTAAACAAATAATTTTTTTTAACTTTCCTGGCTAATGTGGGATGAACTTTGCCTAGAAAATTGAAAAGCATAGCTCTTTTTTGTTGGAAGAGATGAATTGTTTGAAACAATAAGTGAATACTTTATAAGTATGACAAAAGATAGGAACTTCAAGGAAGTTAATAGAAAAAATAAGAGAAATAAATTAAGTTAAGGTCTATACAAGGTAAAATAAATACTGTATGTACATAATACGGAAATCCTGTTTAAGTCTGTTAATTAGCCCCAAGACTCGATCAATGTCAACCCCAGAAGACGGAAAACCAATAATAGCGACATCTATAGAAAGCTACACTGTTTAATTTGCAGTGTTAAATCGTGTGAAGGACGTGAACAAAGCACTGCTTTGTAAAACACTTTGGTAACACCGACGTCCTCGAGTTTGTCGCCTTAAGATCTGGATACGTGCTGAATAATAATGGAAGGAACATTAGTACGCCGGGGCTGGGTTGGCAACGTGCTAAAAGGTGCCGGGTTACTTGACTCCATTGTGCACCTAATATCCGGAGTGCCTGGAGACCGGAGGAACGCCTTCTCTAAAACGCTATTTAAACGGGGGACAATTTATACCCGTAATCAGGGAACAATAGGACGTCGCGAGGGGCCATTAAATTTGCTACGACGATTATAATTGAACGAAAAACTAATGTCGCACATACTGCTTGCCTATGTTACATTTCTTGATTGAATATAATCTTTAGAGGTAATAAGAAGTTTCACAACTTGCCTACAGGACGCAGGACTCATTTTAAGAGATTTAATGTGATAAATAATTGTTTAATCATTTTATTTAACGCTTTACCCAACCATTATTTAGTATGTTCTAACGTCCCATTAAACTCATTAAGGACGTCCGCACAATTACCTTACACTCAAAGACATTTAAGATGAGTTTTAGTTCTAAGAGAATATGAACCACATATCTTTTCTAATAGTTCTAAGAGGGAACCTGGAACGTGAACAGAAATTTAATGACTATTTCCGATAGGGCGAGTTCCCCCTCTCTGATCTGGTGAGGACCAGGAGGTGCATTATCCGAAACAGGATGACATATATACAGGATATGCTTTATTAACCAAATACTGTACTGTTGGAATGCTACAGAGTATAGTACAATTAGCTTTAAATGCACATGTATGGTTGATTAACTGCCCCAAAACAGTTATTTTCTATGGATTTCTAGGAAAGATATGGATGTGCTGGGCATTGGTGTTTAGTCGTAAATATTCATAGTCACAGGGTGACACTGGAAGTAATTCTCGAGTTAAAGTTCGATAGTGGAATCATGAATCCTCTTCCGCTTTTCTTTGTGTTTAAGTTTGTGGATTTCGCGTGCTTGTTATGTTCAGACATTCTCTTCTTTAACGGTTCATATAAATGCCGTAATTGTGGCAAGTAAAGGTGTCATTTATTTTATTGTTACATTTTCTGCGAGATATCCAATACGTTGAAACGGTGTTATTAACGTGCACACTAATTACCCTAGGTTGATAATGCTGATGATTAGAGGAAACAAAGTTTTAATTCATCGTGACTCTGAGACGCAAAACCATTCCCGCAATGGGCCCGATTCACCACTGAAAGTTTATTAACCACTTACACATGCTGCACTCTGGCCGCAGGGTGTTACAGATACTGTTATAGCCAGGTGCACTCTCTTAATGCAGGGGACAGTTTCCCCTGGAGATGAAGCGGTAATTCCAATAATAGTCCAAATATGTCAATAATGTTTAAGACATCTTCAATTAAATGAAGGGAATAAACTGTTTTTGTTTAGAAAAAAAAATCTAAATTAAAAAATTGTAACATAGAACTTACATTTAATTTATTTTAATATTATGTTTGTAGTAAGCCGGAGGAAGTCTCAAGATGGAGATGAAATGTCGCTTTTGTGAATAAATAGTGATATATTTAATGCTGACTTTTTGTTAGTCTTTTTATTTATTGTAAATTTTGAAGTCAGAAACGTTTGTTATAAAATATTTTATATTTATTACTAAACATTCTTTATTTAAATACATACTTTGCAT
Organism: Eucriotettix oculatus; assembly: GCA_034510155.1. NCBI lineage: Eukaryota > Metazoa > Arthropoda > Insecta > Orthoptera > Tetrigidae > Eucriotettix > Eucriotettix oculatus. The sequence continues at coordinate 41,534,452 of CM067376.1, read as the reverse complement.
TCTAACTTCTATTCAGAAAGTTTGCTATACATGAAATGACGAATTTTTTCTATTAATAAGTAGAATAAATAGTTCTCAGACCTGAGGCCACCTGTTTTTGATGTTTATGTGTCATTCATTGTTTTTGTATCTTTGTATTTGACGATGTCCCAAAACCGTGGAAGAAACGTTGTATCTATCTAATGCGGATAATAATATAGAAGAATTTTGACTTATTACTTGTTTCATATATATACAAACCTCAATCGTTTACTTGTTATTTTATCGTCTGTAAGTAGTCGTAAATTTATTCGCTGTGATTATTTTTACTATATATTTTTTCTGACGCAAACCATTTTGCCTTTAGAAGAAGAAAGCGTCATAAATATATAAATTTACGATTTCGGTCATAAACATTTAGTAGTTTAAATGACAGTTAATAAGAACTTCGTAAATAAATAATTCATCATCTTTAACATTGTAGTGATGAAACTGCTTAAAGAAAGGAAAATAATCTGATCCTAACTGTACGAGAGCAGCGAAATACAGAGAAGGAAGTATTTTTGAGTGATTTTTAATTTAAATACGTTATCAACTTCAACACATGGAGTTAATCATGGTGTTAAAAAAACTCTCAATTACTAGTTACAATGCTTGTGCTAGCAACTTCGTAAGAAATCGTTTCAAGCTAAATCACTAAATTAGTGTGTGGAATAACTACATAAAAATAGGGCAAAATATGTCCGAAAACAAATTTATTTAATATTAATACAACGTTTCGTCCATCTTAGTGCACTTCTTCAGGTAACTAGAAACAAAAATTATTATTTATTTTATCTCTTGAGGTATATAAACACAAACATTATTATTTTATAATTTTTGTTTCTGATTACCTGAAGAAGTCCACTAAGATGGACGAACCGTTGTATTTATAATAAGTAATTTTTAATTAATCATGTTTGGTGACATATTTGGCCGTATTTTTATTTATTTATTTTATATAATTTCAGAAAATTTGATTTTTGTAGTTCACAGATAATTTTTATTAGTAGGCAAGTTACCGAAGTCTAAACTCTGCAATTAAATTACATTACATTTTCTTTATTGTGGTTATGAGTGCCAGGAATTTTGTGTGTGGTTTTTGGCGTGTGTGTTACAGTTGCGTGATGTAGGAATCTATTCCTGCAGGAGCAGAGGACAAGCACTGATCCGCATTGATAGAAGGCGGCCTCAAGATCCAGTCCCCACAACGAGAATAAGACGGGGAGAAACAAGAACAAGAAGAAGGATGGATGGATGTATTCAATTCCATTGTATTTACTACAAACAGTGTTTCCTTCATCGTGACATTCGCGGTCAGAGTTTACTGCTAACCATAATAAGTGATTCGTTGGCGTGACGTTTATGCAGAGATGTTATATACACAGATAGTTACATAATTTTATATATCAAAGACATTATACCTCTATATATTTGAAAATAAAATAAAATTTTCAGTTTTACGTATAACATATCGGGCACTATTTATATTATATATATAATATTAAAATATTATTTTCAGTTTTCTCGTTTATTAAAAAGTTTGTGAATAATTTTAAATACAGACTGATACTCTATTAAATTCTCTGATTCACATTTTAAAATTACTTATACATGTTAAATAAGCGTTTTAATATACGATTTCGAAACAGGTCAATGTAACGAAATCTTTTTCTCGTGTTATCCAAACACAATTAAGGTAGACATGTATAAAACGCTCATGACATGAAATTTTGTTTTATTTGCGGACATTACATATCCAAAGGGAACAACTATTTCTGAGTGGAGTCAATAAATTATAAAAACAGTATTTTTCATATTCCCATTACGTAATCCTGCGGAAATTTTTTTCTCTTAAATTATTATTGGAGTTGTGATTTCATATTCACATTCTGTATTAGAAGATTTTGGTTTTCTTTTCGTGAATTAATTATATGATGGAATTTTCTTTTTGGCTTCATAAGATTATGATTGTTTGTTTGCTGTTTTGATGCAAACCCTCCATGCGAAACTATCGTGTGCAGACTTTTCACTTATATACAGGTACCGCGTTCAATATCCTCCGTAATCTGCGTAGTAAATTCCATTCTTGGCCTTTCTCCTAAATGCTAATTTTACAAGACCATCATGTCTCAAAATGTGGCCTATTAATTTATCCCTTCTCTTAGTCAACGTCCTCCATATTGTTCCATCTTCTCCTACTCTGTTTAGAGCTTCTTGGTTAGTTACTGTATCCACCCATCCGATTATCAGAATCTTTCTATAGCACCAAATTTTAAAGGCTCTTATTCTTTTCCTTTTCTAGAACTACTACCGTACACGTTTAGCTCCCATAAAACGCCATACTTCATACGAAAATTTTAAAATATGATTTTCTAATATTCATATTCATATTATTCGTAAGTAAATCCCTGTTTTTTTTACGAAAGCCTTCCTTAACTGAGCTATCCTACTCTTTATAACTACTTTAATTCTACCATCCCTAGTTATTATGCTCCCCAATTAGCAGTATTCCTTTAACCTCCTTCAAAAATCCGTTCCCAATCTAACATTATTTGTTATTCCAGTATTTCCCATACAACACTCCATCACCTTAGTTTTACATTTAATAATCCTCATATTGAACTTTTTCTGCAGAATCACGTTCATGGAATTTAATATGGTTTTCTTCTGATTCTTCTAATACAGAAACCTTAAGGTTATTATTTCTTCTCTTTGAAGTATGATTACTTTTCAATATTACTTTTTAACTTTCTTCATCGTCTGCTCTATACATAAGTTACATAGCATGGGCGACAGACTGCATCCTTGTATTGTGATTAATCTAGCGAATGTATTCCTTACCCTTTTAAATCGCTTTTCCTTTTAATGAATTCTGAGAAATTTAATATCATGGTAGCCAAATGTAACCGAACGTTCGTATAATTCAATTTGGCTGTAATTACGTAAACTCTCTTAGAAAATAAAAGATGCCGTGACGCTATAATTGAAGTGCAAGGATTTTCGCATCTAATAAAAGATTCTAAGTTCAGAAGTAGGTTTAATGTGGGTTAATTAAATTTGAAATGGACGCATTGAGGCATTATCAGCATTGCTTTGCAGGGACGTGACTTCAGTCTTCCGCAGTGCTTAATGACGCCTGTTCATAATTTTTAATTCAATTCGAGAGTTTTTGGCTCATATTCAAAAAGCAATGGGAGGCCACTTTACGCTGTCACGAGGGTGTTTTTAAAATGTTGCATCAACAAGATACAATCGGTGATGCAGAGGCGGGATGCTTGACTAACAAGTGGTTATTTATTTTCTTTAAAAGGTGTACTGCGATTTCTTAGACACTTGAAGAGACTCCCACGTTATTTATAAACGAACTTGGTTATAATTTCTCTTACAAAATGGTAATGACTTTCAAGATCTGAGAGTTTCCTTTTTTAAAAGTTTATGATTACTTATAAATTCGTTAATTAGTGTTCATGCAGAAGGGCCAGTTCGTTAAAAATAAAACAACCCATACTGATCGTTAAAAATCTGCATAACTGCTTTAGTGGCGACGTCTTATGACGTTTAAGGGACTTCCATCTTAACTGGGAGAGCTAAGTTGCGACCACTCCAGGTAATCACAGTATGAAAAAAAAGGAGGACTTTAATTGCCACAGCAGTCGTTTGCTGGGAGAGAATAACGTGATATAAACGCCATTATCATCGGAGGTAAACTCTGCACTTTTCTGTCGGACAGCGGATAATAAAAGTTGTGGCTGGGTAAAATGAAAGATTAAACACTCCCTCGCTTGACATTCCCTGACACGAATTACCGGGGATTTGCCTTTGTCAATATTAGAGCTACGAGGTCGGGCTCTGTGAATCAGGATGAACCGCATAGGGCAATTTTTTAATTTAAAGACACAATGATACACCCCAACACTCTACTTCGTTATTCTCTTTGCCTGGAAGACAGGACAAAGCTGCAATAAATATTTAATTGATGCATTACATTTCTTGAAAAAAAAACAATGTCCCTCACCTTAAATTTAGTCTTACAACCCCATTTGAATTGAAACATTATAAGGGTAAGGAAAAACAAAAACTCTTAAGGTCATGATGAAATTTAAAGAATTATAAAACGCGTTTATGACACAATTAGTCCTATTATAATCATTCACTTGTAATTATTACGTTCTCAGATTGACTCAAGTACTCAATAGTAACAACTCTCTTTAAGAAATGATTTTTTTTGTGTAACAGACTACACGAGGGTGATCCTGAAACAGGCAACTACTCTTTAATAGCATAGGAAGAGAATTGATAAAGGGGCGATGTGGAAGGTCGAGCAAGGTAGACAAGGGTTGACTAAGGCCTTCGGGCTATAGTTATAGGATACTAGCCGGTGTTTCACCTAAAGTGTAGCAGGGGAAACCCTAGAAAACCTGCATCAGGTAGGTCGGGCTATTGGCTACTATTCTCACGCACTTCCGAATGACTGGAGACGAGTTTGCGGTGAGGTCGCAGCATTCCCTAGTCCGTGTCTGCACCAGTTTTTGAAAGGCAGTTGGCCGACTGATCCAAATGAGGTCAGCAGACAACTCTTACCGTACGCCAAAGGTCTTTGACCCACGCACATGCACCTTGTAAAAAAGATGCAGATGCCTCAGCATGTAAGAACCTTGAAAGAAAAACAAACAGCATGAGGCATCTCCAAAGGTGAGCCCCGCAATCAATCTGGGGTGAAATAACAGCGAGAAAAACACACAGGCATTTATTCCTCCTGCCAGGAAAGTACAGAACACTTTTATAACTATCATCTAATTTCAGTTTTTCCTATTATTTCTAAAATATTTGAGAAATTGGTTTAAAACATATTCTACACTAACCTTAACAAAAAACTTACTCAATGACTGTCAGTTTGGTTTTAGAGAAGATTACAGAAAAACCTATCAACAGTATCACTGATGAAAATGTAGAAGAATTAAAAGCAATTTTCTCTGATTTTTCTAAAGCTTTTGACTTTGTTGACCATGATATTCTACTAAAAATATAAGCTACAGCAATACTGGAATTCTTTTTTCGTGGTTTCCATCGTATTTAGGAAATAGGGCAATTAAATTAAACTATCCGTTAACAAGCGAAAAGTTTCATTGTAAATGGGCAGAAATAAGGGTGGGAGTTGGGTCCTCTATAATTACTAATCTACATCAATATAAAATATTAGTTACATTTTCAAAAACTGTAGTGTTTGAAGATGATACAAATATTTTAATAAGTGAGAAGGACGGACTAAATGAAGCAACTGAAAATGTATTAGATGGTTCTCTGTCTACGGTCTATCACTTAATTTTAGGACACTGAAGAGAAAGACCAAGACAAGAATATGCTTGAAAATCAGGCTGGATGTGGGCCACACTAGTGAACGTTATTATCACTGGATAGATTATCTTGGAGACCTGCATCAGTTCAGTCTCTTTGACTGACAACGACAATAAGTAACTCTTGGTTTTTTCGTAGCATACAAATAGCTATTTTTTTGACATCCGATATTCTCGTTAGTTCCCCTTAACGCTGCGCATGATATTTACTTACTCGACGAGCAAACTATTGTTATCCTATAAACTTTGTGGAGGAGTGGGTGGGTCAGGATATGTAACTTAGTCCAGCCTACATAATTAGCTTTACCTCCGATGTGTTCTAAAAAATTCCGTAAGACGATCCAGTTTCATATAAATATTAACGCAAAATACGTCGGAATATAAAAATGGGTATAGATAGGGACACGGCCCAGAAATGTCTCAATATTAATCCTAAGGTAAATGATGAAACATTGTGCTTGCCTGGAATATTTTACTATTAAGGGAGTTAATTTAAAAATAATAGAAATATATTTTTAAATTAATACTTACTTAATAACAATTATTACTCCCGATAAAGTCATTTAAAAACTAATAGAGGTTTTCTTACAGAGTTCCCTATGGGTCGCTTGGAAACAGAATTTAGTTAATCATTAAAAGATACGTTTTATACATTGTCTATAAAGACCTAAAACGTCATCAACGTCACAATTATGAAATTTTTACATTAAAAATAATTCATAAATCTCGATGACTACGAGAGTTCTTCGATAAGTCTGGTAAACCTTTATGAACAGGAGGGGAATTTTTCACTTTTGCGCAATTGTTGGTAAACATGATCAAAGATATTCATAAACGTTTAAAACATATTTATTGTTGGCAGCCTTTTGACGTGTAGTCAGACGGGGACAGTAGAAAAACGAACTTCGCGCTGTTATTAAACTCTTTCATTTGATGGGTTTGACAGCTGCACAAATAAAACCCGAACTGGATGAAGTTCATGCGGACACTGCAACAGCATTGAATCCAATTTACTTTTGGATTAATGAATTTAAACGAGGGCGCAGAAGAACAGAAGGTGAAACTCGATCCAGCCGTCAAATTGAGGTCACCACTCAGGAATTCTTCGAAAAAGTTTACAAGATCGCAGACTGAAATTTCGTGATGCTTAAAGTTTCCCTACTGAACAAGTGCATTTTATCCTGGCCATGAAAAAGATTTGAAGCGCAAGTGTTGACATTGGACCAGAAACGGGATTCGAAAAAAAAACCATTTCAACGTCGAATCTAACAATGTTTAGGCTTAACACACAAGACGTTTGCCGCAGATTCCTAACCGTTGATGACACTTAGATCCATCACTAAACTCCAGAGACCAAAAGAGAATCAAAACGATGGACGAAAGCTGGTGAATGTGCCTGAAAAAGGCGAAGACCGAACCGGTGATAGACACTGTGTTTTGGGAACTGAGTAAATATTCATGGTATAGTGAGGGGTATGGGATTTAATTTAAAGGGTAAAATTTATTTACAAAAGAACTTAACTAGGAAAAACATTAATGAAGGAATTATTTACAAAATTTGAGGTTCGGCGAAGCAATCAGATCTAACACAATCTCAGGATAAAAACCATAGGTGTTATCTTCCCTAGACGTCAAGGATTGAAAACATGACAGCGTACCTCCTTTGTAGTGTGGCGTCGTCTATCGGCCTGTTTCTCAGTAGGGCGTCTTCTTCAGCGTCGACTTTTGACCTTTTTTATATACGTCCGAGAGCAAACGTCGGTTCCCATCCGTCTCCTTCAAGTTCCACGAGCCTGATTGCCGCGTTAAAAATATTCAAAATCGGTCGTTGATAATCGAATTTTGATTAAACCATGAACATTCATTGACTGAGGTAACCACGTGGTAATTAAAATTTCATTGTTTTCGTGGGTCCCTGATTCCCACGCAATCTGTTTGCGGGAATTCCGCAGGTCATATTACCATGTGCTTAAAAGCCATCCCAGGGGATTACCGGCGGCACCAAGCCGAATCCTTTCTAAATTTATATTAAGAAATAATAAAATATTAAGTATCGCGCTACAATAAATTTATTGGAAAAGGGCAAGACCATAAAAGGACTTTATTATGCTGCTCTGTTGGATCGTTTGAAGCGGCAGCTGATTGAGAAACGACTAAGACTGGTGCGCACGAATGTGCCAACTCACACAGCAGCAGTCTCCATGGCGGAGGGTTACGAGTTGGAATTCTAATATTCCATTCACCTAGCACCAAGTAACATTTTTTTCTAGAACTTTGGCTCGGCGAGAAGAAATATTCATCAAAAGAGGAAGTATTTTAGAGTTTAAACTCTGAAAACTATTTTTGAGGTGGGTTGAAAAAATTGAATAGGGCCAAGGAAGGAGATTTTGTTGATAAATAAAGTAAGTTTTCCAAAAGTAATTCTTTTTGTTACTTTTTTAGCAGATTTGTTGTTGTGGTATTTAGTCCTAAGACTGGTGTAATGCAACCCTCCATCATAACCTACCTTGCACAAGCCTTTTCATTTCCTTATAACTAGCACAGCCCACATCCTCCCTAATTTTCTTTGCGTATTCCATCCTTGGCCTCCCTCTATTGCTAATTTTTTAAAACCAACACGTCTTAAAACATGGCTTATTAATCTATCTGTATCCTTGGTCAACGTCCTCAATATTGTTCGCACTTCCCCTATTCTGTTTACAACATCCTCGTTATTTATCCTATCCTCCCATCTGATTTTCAGCATTCTCCTATAGTACCACATTTCAAATGCTTCTATTCTTTTCTTTTCCGCAACTCCTATCGTCCACGTTTCGCACCCATATAACGCCACGCTCCATACGAACATTTTTAGCAACAATTTCCTAATATTCACACTTATATTATCCATAAGTAAATCCCTGTTTTTCGTGAAAGCCTTCCTTGCCTCTGCAGAGTTATCCAAGAATAATGGCGCTTGGCCTCTTCTACAAAGTCGAGGATATTTACAGATACTGTGGGCTATTCAAAATCACTTTCCTCGTACACTCCTTCACTGGTTCATGCAACAAAACGCTGGTAAATCCTAAATGTGCCAAGTCTGCTCAATTACTAAATAAACTCATCATAAACCTTCAAATAAAAAACTTCGTAGTTTATAAGTTCGGAATCGTATCTCAGAAACCAATCAGACACGATTACAGATTTAATACAAGCCTGGACCTCACCTCGACGAGGTTACGGGCACAGACAAATTATTCGTTCAATTACTTTTTAAACCAAACTACAGTAATATTAGTGGAATAGTGCCGTTCCGTCTTTATATAAGTTTCTTTCCTCACAATGCTTATTTGTTTTTCTGTTCAAAATGTCACCCGGTAAGTTATTTTTTCCTCTGAATTTATTTCAACTCTCTACTCACACCAAAATTTTTCTCTTTATAATTAATATTTTTTGTGTCAGAGAAGAACAATCTCCATGTGATTAAATTTCAAAAATAGAATGTGTGGATGTTAGTGGTTCAAGTAAATAGCGATTGAATACAGCTATATTTTTACAAATTTATTCAATGAATAATGTAACTACTTATTGTTACAAATATTATAAAGATGCGAGATTCATTCCGAATTATTAATAATTTCACTTCTACTATCAATGAAAACCGAAGTGAAAGGTTTATATTCTAAAATAAGTTTTATCCGTGTCAATTCCAAAGACTTTTCTAAATAACTGGAATAACGGAAATCTCCGATGTACAAAGTTCTCACTGTCTATCACATGTAATATTCATTTCACTGTGGTTTTAACCTGATGACAGCGGTTGATGTTTACTTTTATTTTTATTGAGAACAGCGGATTACGTTCCAAGTTCGCCTCGTGACTCTGTCAACTTCCTCTGATGTTTCAACGTCAATTCAGAATATTCATAGTCTGTATGTTAGTTGTCAGTGTGATGCTGATGCTTCACAAGTCAGTTAGAAACAAACAACGTGTCCAGAGTTTGCACAAGGCAAATGAACTCGTCTCGTCTGCGACACACTGGCTCCTGCTGACTTTTCTTCCCACCAGATAATGTTGACAATTAAATTTACGTATGGTTTCAAAATAAACCAATAATGAAATTACTATAAAATCAGGTTTTAGTATTAATTGTTTTAAAAGTTGTTTCTGAATTAAACAGTTTCGATATATAATGTCTAAAAATCTACAGTTTACGAGTGAAAAAAAATTCAAGAAGTAATTTCAAATATGTAATGTTTTTATAAGAAACAACGCGAATATGTTTCGGTTTAGATTGAAAATATAGCTGGCATATATTCAAGAAATGAGACATCCGAAAATATTGTTTCTGAATTTACAAGTATAATTACATACAAAGTAGTAACAGGCTACATGAGGGTGATCCTGATACAGAAAACTTCCATTTAATAGCATAGGAAGTAAATGGGGGATGTGGAAAATACAGAAAGTAGCCATGGATTGACTTGCATCCCCAGGTTACAGTTTAAAAACCATACTTTTACTCTCAGTCATTAGAGACTGAGAGACACAGGATGAATTAAGACACTTTTTTGATCTTAAACAACTACAAACTGATACAGCTTATTTATATGACAGACACGACGGCGTGACTGGTTTTTCCCAAGCTCCGTGAGATTTGCGACATCGGGGTGTTGAGTAGGATGGAAGTTTTCTCCAAAAACGTCGGTGGAGTGGACAGGATAAGCCTCGCCACCGACGGAATATGAAATAAGAAATATGGGTAATATCACTAAAAACCAAAGAAAAAGGGCTTTCGGAATATTAAGAAAGTGGAGTTTAACATTTATGACGTCGGGTTTATGATTGAAAAATTGAGCAGATTATGATTGGAGATAACAATTGAATTATAAAAGGGAGCCATAATCAATTGGAGATTTTCCTGGCCGTGGACTTTTAAATACCGAGAGGAAGGCCTGATCTAGTCCCGAGTGCTCATCTTTGTTCAACGCTTAATTTCAGATTGGTCCAGCGACAAGTTCCAGGTAAGCTGAGACGACACGTAATATACCACTTTTTGTAACCCTTTTCCGATTTCCTGGTACTGCCAATTTCGTGTAGGATTGTCTTAATATTATTTAGTTTATCAGATATTTAGTTTATATCAATATTGTAAATATATAGCGTTTAACCTAAAAAACCGGCTATTTAAGTAAAAAAATTATTCAATGTATTTTGCCATTAATAAATGTTAAGTTTAATATTATTCACATTTTTAAAACGTTTCTTCGTATTAAAATAATATTCCCCTCCCCTATTCATTACAACAAGCAATAGCGGATGTTATTCCTTTTGCACTATAGAGCCCTGACCTAGCACCATCAGACTTACATCTGTTCGGGTCGCCACTAAAATAAGCTCATCGTAGGATTGACTTTGAAGATGATGAGACAGTGAAACCGTCCGTTGCGTGACTGGGGAAGCAATACCGAGCTTTTTACCTCAGTGGAAAAATGACTGATAAAAAACCACGGAAAATGACGGAAACTATATTAGAAAGTGAAAATTTGGTGCTGTTGGGTTATGCCGTGTAAATTGCATTTAATTGTCTTGAGGCATGAAGGAGAAAATATGGGACGTTCCACCCTAGTATTATATGCATTTAGTATTTGAGTACTTTGATTAGCAATCGTTTCTTTCTTTCTTTTGACATACTTTAACAGTAAGAAATACTATTCGATTGTCACTCAAGAATATTAAATATCATTTTACATCCTCAGAGAAAACCTGAATCCGTTTTAACGTTTGTCGTCTATGAAACAAATCTCATTTCAAATTCTGTTTATGTGACTGCAGTGAAACGTTTACTTCCTGGGTCAACGAACGGCAGAGAAATAATATTCTCAGGATGTTGGTTGTGCTAGTTATAAGTAAATGAAAAGGCTTGCGCAATATAGGTTAGCACGGAGGGTTGCATGAGACCAGTCTTAGGACTGAAAACCACAAAAAAAACAGATGGATAAAAATGGAAAAATGTCAACCGGACCAAGGACTGGAACCCGGACCTGCCGTATTCCGGACGGGCGCCCTACCACTGAGCTAATCCGAGCTGACGTCCAAGGACCGATTCAACATCCCTCCATTCCCGTAAATCTAGGACAGGCTACAATTCACTAATCATATTATTCACATCCTAATTTCTAGGAAATTCGTGAAGAATGGACACTGCGTAAATTGATCAAAGGTGATCATGGAAATCAAGTCAAAGGAAGTGTAAATGCTTGTATACGCTCCTATTTCAGTTTCATCGAAGCATTTCTGCTTCCTCAGACATAATTCCCATACAATTTTGATAAATTTATGCAATGACCATTCTTCACGAATTTTCAAGAATTTAAGATGTGAAGAATGTTATTAGTGAGTTGTAGGTGAACCTGCTTTGGCTGTTGTCTTTCTTCTAAATTAGCAGCTATACATTTCTATTTGAGCTTCAATAAAAGCATCTCTACTTCTTTTGAAGTAATATTCTGAGCTGTAAAGCGATTTATAAATTACCTACATTTTTCCCAACTGGCCAAACACGTAATTGACCCAGTCATTCCGCAAAATGTTATAATTTGGAGAAGTAAGTTCGCGTGTGTGTTGAGGTGGCGCGTTGATGGGTCACGGAACCTTCTGAGTCACAGGCACAGCCACAGCGACGATGAGAGCCCTCTGCAGGCCACGGGATCGAACACAAATTGCCCCGCTCTACTCAGCCTCCTACACGCTATTACAGCTAATTGGCGTCTAAAGCCTCGCATCCCCGCAGTGGCTCGCAAAACACAAAGTGAAAGGTATTCAAAGGCTCTCCGCACACCATTGCTCGCACTCGTAAACAGCTACCGCTAACACACAGCTACGCGAATAACGACTTCCTCGAAACAATGGAAATAATAATTACAAACAGACGGACGACTCCAATTAATGGCCAAAGTCTAAGACGCCCAAGTTTGTTAACGAATTGAAATTTCCTGTTCAACATCGTGGTGGACGGTTTACACTGCTACGTTCAACACACTTTAGAATCGAGGGCTGCAGCAAGATATTTTTCATTCTGTCTTTTCATTCGTCTACACAACTAAATTTCAAATATCTTCAAGATACTCGTTAAGATAACGTCCACCATTTTACAAATATAGATATTTGTGCTCACTTAAAAAATAAATACGATAATATTTTTGTATAACTTTATAAATTCTTTTTAAAAAAGATGAAATCAGACATAATATATTTTCTGGTGTCTAATTACGATGTAGTAGTAATCAGTCCTTAGAATGCAACTCTCTATGATAACCTGTTCTGCTCAAGCCTTTTCATTTCCACATAACTGCCACATTAACCGTAATACAAAAGGGTGTACATTACAATGCTATTAGCATATGTAATAAACTTCTCACCTCCATTAAACAATTAAAAATAAATCCAAACAAGTTCAAATATGAACTAACTAAGTTCTTACTAAGCCACTCCTTCTACTCTGTTGAAGAATTTATGAAGATGAATGTATCATAGGGTAGATATTTATAATTATGAAAGATAATTATGTAAGAACATTATTATAACACTAATTTTTTAGTATAGGATGTAAAAATATTTATCAATTTTATATATAAAGTACAAATTGTATGTCTTCTGTATAGAACTTAAGAAAATCTTATTATAAGTTAAAAGTAATCAATAGTTACAGTATATTCTAATATTAATAAAGCAACCTATGTAAAATATCTGACTCGTTCCACATCCTTGAAGCTTGTGCTTCTCTATAGGATTTATGGAATATGATTTTATACTTATACTTATACTTATACTAATAACACATCCTCCCTAATTCGCTTAGTGTATGGCCTATTCTGTTCTTGCCCCACACGCTTCCCTATAATGATTATTCTACAACACCCTCATTTCTAAAAAACTGGCCTATTAATCTATCCCTTTTCTAGGTCACACTCCTCCACATTGTTCTCTCTTACCCTATTCTGTTTATAACTTCCTCGTTACCCATATTATTTTCAGCATTCTCCTATAGCTCCACATTATTTCCTCCTGCGGCCCATGTTTTACACCCTCTTTTTCGCGAAAGCCTTCCTTGCCTGTGCTATCTTACTCTTCATGTCTTTTATACTTCTACCATCCCTAGTTAATATGCCGTCCAAGTAGCACAATTCCTTAACTTCAGTAAAAATATCCTTTCCCAATCTAACATCCTTTGTTATTCCATTCTTTCCCATACTACACTCCATCACCTTGATTTTCCCTCTACGAATGTTATACTCTTCCTTCAGGACCATATTTATGACATTTGTTATGTTTTCCAAGTCTTCTTCCGACTCCCCTAATACCACACATCTCCAAACCTTACGGTTTTCATTGATAATGAAATAAAGTAACGACCAGACATAGAATTTTTCTAAAAAAAATTCTAATTAGTTTATTCGAGGTTTCAGTACGTATTCGTCCCCTCTTCAGGTTCTCCTTTCACATGAATGCAAAATCCAGTTGTCTCGTCCAAGGATTGAATTCGAGTGGATTGTGGTACCTCGGACTTTGGTCTCTCTAAATTTCTGTATATTATTTCAATATGTTAAGTGCTTTTTATGACTATTATTCCGGGACACCAAATTCTTCACAATGTAATTACTTCGTTCATTTTGAAATTTACTTATATAAGTAAATTTTTATTAACTAAGTAGTCATTAAATAAAATTTTGGAATTATTTGGCCGTATTGTTTTTTGATATTTATAATTAAATAATAATTTAACGTTTCCAAAATTAAAAATTGGAATTGTTTGTCTAATATATATCACAAAAACATATATGTGAAATAGTCTAATTTTTAATTTGTGATAATATATATAACTGTTATTGTGTAAAAACCTTAAATTCCTGCCCGTCATACAGCATTCCACTAAACTTTAAAATCATTTTCCTGTCGTTTCGCTTGTCAAATCGGCATTAGTATACGTATGAAGTGGAATCTGTTGCTTTGGTTTCGGCATTGTTAAATGAGGATTTTTGAAAAAAAAAATACATCTCTTGATCACGTCGTTATTTGCCCTTAATGACTGCTCGACCTAACGTATACCCCTTGCATACGTATTCACAAAATACTAGCAAGTCCCCATTTACTTCAATTAATTACCTGAATTATCACAGGCTTAAAGGAAAATATTACAATAATTTACCTTTAAAACTTTTATCTTCATAAGGAAAGAATAATCCATGACGAGAAATACATGAAGGGGATAAAACACACGAGTATGAGAAGGCATAATGTTATGTATACTTAAAGAAAAATACGAAAAACTGCCAGACTCACCTTATAAAAATGAGTTACAGGATGTTGTAGCCAAAGAGAATAGATTAGGAAAGGACAGAAATGGGAAAATTTTAGTACAGACTGTGCATTTGCAAAATAGTCGTATTGAGAAAAGGAAAATTTGATAAAGCGATGAACCGTAAGCTAAATAAATATAAGAAACAAAACACAAAAGGTGTTTTTATTTAAATTTATTTCTGTAATTGTAATTATAAAAAATCTAATCCCGTTCTGTCCCCGGGGGTGATGCAAAACGGGAAATTTGTGTCTTTTTATTTTTAAAAATTCATAAAAAATCTAAAATTTGCTATTTAAAGTTATAATGATGTTAGATTAAGTAAATAATAGAATAATAATATGTTTTATGAAGTGATTTTTATCGTTCCATAATTTTACCAAATTTATTAAGCAATAAACACCCTTTTCCGTCCCGACTTTCCCCTATCTATTAATACGCCTAACAACATAAATTAATTCAATTATTCCAATTTTTTATGTAACATATTCCAGCGAAACGTGTATTTCTTAGCAGTCAGTTTAAATACTACAGACTTAACCTCGTACTAAAAAATATATTTTAATATCACATTAAAATAAAAACAAAATGAACGGTTATTTTATAAATTATTAACCTAAAATATTGTTATGATTTTACGGAAGACATATTTATTTTGTAGGTGCATTTCTGATATATTTTAAGTTACGTTACTCTAAAGGAGAAATGGTAAAGCAACTATAATTTTCTTTATAAAGTGCATGGTTGTTTCTACTTGAGACGCAACGAATCATATTAATTATTTCCGTTACACGCCGAATTATTTGAGAAGGTTCAATATGAAGGGTTCTATGGCATTTTGCGTCGAGAAGTCGGTGTTGAGCAGCCAGAGTCCTAAGTTGAGGGTCTGCACGTTCATTAGTAACCAGGTCCAATTAGCCAAGCCACTGCATTTAACAAACGGGATTGTGTCGCCATTGAAGCAAGCGCTCGACTGTCACGACAACACAATGACATGGATTTGGTTACTCACTAAACTTAATCGTTGGACACTCCTTTACTCTTATACCTGTTTCAGGCAAATTATTACCAGGCAAATAGTTTGTCACCTCATATTTTCACGGTTAGTGTAAGACTACTATTTTAAGACACTAATTTATGAGTTTGGCGTAACTATTTTGCCCACCAATGTAATTTTAAACAAATGTATGAAATTTTGAAATTATTAATTTAATTGGAAATGATTAAACAATTGATGACCTCTTACAGACTTTTTATTATTAAATTTAGTTGTAACGTCGTTTCGGCATGTTTTAATGCCTTCTTCAGGTTTTTTCCTCCCTTTAGAGGAAAATGTATAAAAAATTAACCCTATAGCGGTGAAGTTGAAAGATTTTCCTCTACAGGGAGGAAAAAACCTAAAGAAGGCATAAAAACATGCCAAAACGTGGTTACAAATAAATTTAATAATAAAGTCTTTAATATGTCATCAATTGTTTAATTATATATCAACAGACGTTAATTTTAACCTCATTGGAAATGATAAATTACAATTGACGAGATGTAGGGGAAGTCGGGGCGGAACGGGACACTTAATGTTTAACATTTATGGATACAGAAAAATGTCTTCATAAAAATATGAAGCATTAGTTAATTCTATTTCCTACTTAATCTAACATCAATATAAATTAAAACAAAGAATTTAGATTTTTGATGAATTTTTAAAAAGAAACAAATTTCCCCACCCTCGGGGAAAAACTAAATAGGATGTTTTGTATTCATAATTACTGGAAGAAAAACCTCAACACCTTTTGTGTTTTCTTTTTTATATATATATTTAGCGTGTGGCTGATGTATTTATCAATTTTTCCTTTCGCAAAGAGATTTCTTGCAACTGCATTGTGGTTGCCTAAATTTTTCCCCCTTTTCCGTTATTTTTCTTTCTTAATCTATTCTCTGTGGGTACAGGATCTTGTAATTCATTCTTATAGGTTGAGGCTGCCAGTTTTTACTTCTTCTAGAGAAACATTGCATTTTGCCTTATACAATAGTATCCTGTTCCGCCCCGCAAGCAAGTTTTAGTTTAAGGTTTTCCACCTAGGAGATTTAAACACAATACGTGACTTATATGCAGGTCACGAATATATACCATTAAAGAGTTTTTTCGTTACTGTTCTTTCTTAACCTTTTCTCTTTGGCTACAACATCCTGTAACTCATTTTTATAAGATGAGTCTGGCAGTAGTTTTTTTTTTGAGGATCACGTAAGATTTTACCTTATACAGTTGTATCCCGTTCCGCCCCGCACGCAAGTCTTAAGGTTTCTCATCGAGCATTAATACAAGTAGATTTAAATCTTATACGTAGCCTATATCCAGAAAAAGTCTCTTCTTTACGAATATATACCGTTCAAGAGTTAAAAGCGAGGATTTTTGTGAATTAACTTCTGTTGAAACGCTGGAGAAATTATAAAGTCACAAATGTAAGACGCCCAAACAAGAGTTCATTCACGAGGTGGAGTCAGAACGTGGTCAAGTCGGCTGACAGGACTTCTTCCTTGACCAGTTACAATGTTCCAGCCCTATTCACTAAACTCCAGCACTATCCAGTAAAAAACGAATATCTCGTTCCGCCCCAACTTCCCCTACAGACTTCCTTCCAGCAATTACACCCTTGCGACATGTAAATGACTGACTGAGCTTCTATTGGAATCATTTCTTCGGTCTTTTAATTAATATCAATGCAGTTATGATCATTTTACACAGTGTCCATTCTCCACTGATGTCCTAAGACCTAGTCTGTGAACAACGTTGTAGGCGAGATTGAGTGCTGAAAGGATCTCGCAACGGTCCGGAGGTCGACTCAGATTAGTTAAGATGGTAGAGCGCCCGTCGGGTGAACGAAATGTTCCTGGTTCGAGCACCAATCGTCTCGAAGTTTCTACATTCTGATCTTTCTAATAGAAAAATTAAATGAGTATATTGGTAAATGTCTCTTGAAGGTTTAAGACTGGTCTAAGCAGGTTCGTAATAAGAAGTATGTAATTATGATATCCTCTAAAATAAGTACTAACCACAAAAATGGGGCAGAGCTTTTTTGTTTTAAAGAAGTGCTTTGTAGTACGGACAATTTTTCAGGAAATTATTATAAAATATTGCACTTTTTTTCACATTAAAAAATTACGTCATACAAGACTGGTTCTTCAAGACCGTATATAAGGCAACCCCAATTTAAGTTCATTTTTTTAATGACAACATGTTATAATTGCAGAAGAATATCTCTGTACGTTGCGAAAGCTTCTGTTAAACCCTCAGACGCATAATTATTTTTTTGCAATAAAATGTCGTGGACTGAAATTGTGGTTCTCTTATACGGACTTATTTTCATTTTAAAACTCTATTGCTGATTTATTTGTTTACGAATTTCAATCTGTATTTATCCCATTCGTCTTATAAAAGTCGAAACTTAAATGAGTATAGAACATATTCAGAAATCTCATGAATGATCTGATAAACAACGAAAGGAAAAGAACAAGTAATTCGTAATTCGAAGCTAATTGACCGAATATAAACCTTGTGTTCAAATATTCAATAGCACGCAACTAAAAAACTGAAGTGAAAACTTTTAATTAACAAACGTTCACAATTTACTAGCACGAGTTACGTCGCTCAATGAATACATAAAAAAACCCTCAAATAATATACGTTAGGAATAACACCAACAATGAGCAAGGTAGTGTCTTAAATTGGAAAATTGGTGAGTGATGGTGGCAGGAAACATTAGGAGTGGGTACTGTAAGAATAGATGAGACTAATGGATAATCATTTTGCACATAACTGGATTAGATTCAACGGATGGGAATGTGGAGGAAGTCGTTTAATTTATAAATAATAAAATGTCTGTGATTGATATTTACTAATGAGATAAATAATTTGCAAATAAAATAGACTACATTTGGAGAAAGTAAAATTAAATTCTATGACAGTAAAAATATTTGTATTTTAAACAAAAAAAATTGACTGTAACGGTCCAACGTGTCCCTTTATATGGCACTCCGCGTGTTCCGCACTCCAGAGATAAACATTTTTGTATAGTTTATAAGTACTTAAAATATATTGTTACTTAAATAAAACATTCATTAGATTCACAAGTCATTTCACCCTAAAAAAATCAATTACATGAAGCAACTACATTATTTTTATCACTGAAGTTCATTGCTTATGTGTAATAAGAGCTCACATTCCGTTCGTGCGTTTGTGTGTACGTTCCTTATAGAAATGTAACGCGTGGAAAATTTTCAACCAAATTTTGCATACATGTTATTTGCGACTTGAAAATCAGTACTGTCGTGGTAAAGGCACGGCTACCATCCAAACGGGCGGGGACGGAATTTTTAAAATATGCTGATATTTCCGCCGAATAAAAACTTTTCGGGTGATTCCCGCGACACTATTTGTATCCGTACTAACAAAGTCTGGGACCAAACATAAAAAATCAGATATTTATTTAATAAATACCTAAGGGACAGGTGGACTGAAATTTGAAATTCCTGTAAATGAATTTCTACTGAGCTGAATATTTAACATGTGTAGCGTTGTACAAAATATTTTTTTTCTAAACTTGTTTTTTGTAGATATTTTGAAAATTATTTTCAAAATTTGGCAGTTTTGAAAATGTTCCTTGCGTTACGTACTTGAATGTATCTTAGCTTTTTTACAGTAATATGTAGGGCTGACCATTGTTATCAATTGCCAGTATTATTTTTAAAATTGAATAAAACTCTGCGGAGGAAATAATTTTTTACGGTTACTTAAAAATTGGCACTTTTTAGCACTTTGAAAAAATTTTCACCTAAACTACTCGAACAATTAGAAAACTAATACTTGTATTTGACGGTATTAGCCTCTAGATTATGTACGTAAATATCTTAATATTTATGACGCATAGAAGGTTTTTGGTACCAGAAAACATGAAGCTGAGAACAAAAGTTTTTCTGAAAAAAAGTAATATTTAATTAATTTAGAATCAAACATGTTAATTAAAATTGTCATTCAGCATATTTTGCACCTTACTTCTTTTGTTTGGCAGTTTTTTTCAATTTACTGAATTTAAAGGGATATTAATATAAATAATTATAAAATCGATTTTTTAAGATCTTGGCCGAAAATTAATTTCTGGTGTCCCTTAACAAATATAATTAAATTTAATATTTGAAGATCTAGCGTTGTTCATAATTTTAAATTTTTATTCCAGTTAAAATTTGAGACACGTATTATTGCAATTATCTTTTGTCGATATATTGCGTCACAATATATATATATATATATATATTTTATGCAATATACTAAGAGACGTTATTTACGACTTTAGGTATTTCAAGAAGAGGACAAAGATGATTTTTATCGGTAAAGAATGAGTTTCCCCTCATCAAGCAAACACATTTTGACATTTTATGACGTGAAGACTACATTCGGCTGGTGTTAACTCTCTGATTTATTATACCTGCATATCTGATACAGACAAAATTATTAAAGAAACTCAGGCCATAACTCTCATATCCTGTTTCACCCTCTTTACAAGGAAAAATAAAGTTCATCCTGTTATCTTAACATAGCGTAGTTGAATCAATTGATAATTTAGATTTGCAAAAATACTGTTAAAAGGCAACCTCTCTACGCATCATGTCATTGTGATGTACGTAGGAGCTAATAAGTTTTAATTAGACCTTCGCCAATATCAGGTTTGGCAGAATAGTGGCAGTTTCAAGGAAGAGAAGACATGAAAGAAGGCAAGAATTAAAACGTTGTAAAGAGGAATAGAAGCTACTTTGAATGATGCTACTAGTAATTACAGCAAACAAGTTAAGAACGGGAAACCTCCCAACTGTTAAATAAGTCGTTGTCTGTAAAGGATAGGTTGCGAGGCGAAGTCTTTCCCTGATATGTTGAAGAGCTTGCTCGAGAACAAAGAATGTGAAGAACTCTCAATATGAGTTGCTATCGATTTGATCTTTTCGAGGCATCCCAAATTGAACACCCGAGTGGTCACACTGAAACCAGTTTATTACTGACTGAATGAAGAATCTGTCTTTCATCTAAAGAAAACAATATTGAGCTCAATGTATACTTATTTTCGTCGTCATACAGAATTTTTTTTAGCTTGAATAAAAATAACTATCTTAAATTTTTTTATCTATAGCAGTGGTGTATATAAAATCTGAGAAATCTTGTGAGGAACTTCAACAAATTCAATCCTAGATTTTTAGTTCCATCATTAAAGTTCCCAGTAATTAATTTATATTAGCTCGTTTCAGTATTTATTTCGACAGCTACATCTTTGTCAATTTGTGATTAATCCATCACATAGAATTTTCTTATAGAAAATTTACCTTTAGACGATTCCTTTAATCAAAATCGCATAAATGAATGCTGAAAATAAAGTGTTTAAATTAGTAAATTAGATGGAATATCGCTGAATACAGATGTGTATAAATTCATTGTTAAATGTCTAATTGTGTTGTTGTTTTGGTATTAAGTCCTAAGACTGGTCTGATGCAACCCTCCAAGGAAACCTATCTTGCGCAAGCCTTTTCAGTTCCGCATAATTACCAAATCCCCCATCCTCCATAATATGATTAGCGTATTCCATCCTTTTCTTCTGTTCTCCTCTTATGCTAATTTTACAAGACCCTCATGTCTTAAAACGTGGCCTATTAATCTAGCCCTTCTCTTAGTCAACGTACTCCATATCATTCGCTCTTCTCCTATTCTGATTGGAACTACCTCGTTAGTGATTATATCAACCCATCTGATTTTCAGAATTCTCCTGTAGCACCACAGTTAAAAGATTTTAATTTTTTTCCTTTCTGCAACTCCTACCGTCCATAACACGCTGCACTCCATGCGGGCATTTTAAGCAATGATTTCCTAATATTCACACTTATATTACACGTAAGTGTCGAATTAATAGATAAATAATTCACTCAGTTTGCACGAAATTAAAATACACTAAATATATCAAAATTCGGAAATACGAAATGTCAAAACAATGCCAAGCTACGACGCATTGATTATTCAAAAGGTCAGGCTGGAAATTTGTGATTATAAGTTCTTTTAATGGGAGAAATCCTAAAAGTTATATAAAAAGTTTGGTCAGAATATTAATATATTCTTGATCTCGTAAATACCACCACCTAGTCCTCCCAACTATGGGTAACAACCATCCTCGTGACCCCATAAATACAACAAGAAATTTTCACCAATATCGGTGAAGCCTTTTAATAAGAGAGATTACGAACACGCTCTAATCGGAATTATATATATATATATATATATATATATATATATATATAAACGTTCTACGTATTATTAACTGTAAAGGATTATTATTATTATTATTTATTTATAATTATAATGGACAGTCAAAATGTTTGTAATTCTATTATCAAATATAAACCATTAAAAATAATTGTGTAATAATGGGCTGTAATAAATATTTTGTTACTTTACGGCTACTCCTATTTTCTCACCGAGGAATAATAGAACAAAAAAAGTAATTTATCAGTAGTTTACCTGACATTCAAATAAATAATTAAATGAATTATAACAGCATCTTTGTCAGTTTTTATTTTATTTGAAAGAAGAAATGTACTACCTTCCGCTCTAATTTGAGACTTCTTCAAGTATACTAAAACGAAAATTATAATGGATTACATTAGGTAAAATGTTACAAAAAAATTAATTTTTTGTAAATTCTGAAATTAAAGACGGAACGTCGTGCATTTCGTCTTATAAATAAAATAGAAAACTGACGAAGGGACTGAGATAATTAATTTAATTTATCAGTAACTTTGAACCTTTCTATATTTTAGTACCTGTGTAGAATTAATGATGATTTATCCTTTCTTTTTAGTGTCATGAAACTTCGCTACGAGTGTTATTGTCATTATCGTCATCAATTTCTGTTGTTCCTCGTGGAACACAGGGCATCAACAACGCATCTCCATTTGGTCCCGTTGACAGCCAGCGTCTTCACTTCTCTCCAAGTCTTGTCTTCTTCCGTTGTTTCCGTAGATCTTCGCCCTCTCTTCCTTTTATCCTACCTCCCTCTCAAGCGCTTCATTTCCATTTCCCAGTATAGGTATGAACAATTTCCATTTTCGCGGTTTTTTCTGTTTGTCTATCTCGGTTTCTCCCGTCCTTATCTATAGTTCGCGGCTGGAGATTAATTCCGCCCAATAGATAATCATAATATGTCTCAAACAGCGGCTGACAAAGTAACTTGGAGGTAATTTCTTGAGTCTCGGACTCATATAATAGAACAGAATTGACATTACCTCGGAAGATGTGGACTTAGGTCCT
Organism: Eucriotettix oculatus; assembly: GCA_034510155.1. Lineage (NCBI taxonomy): Eukaryota > Metazoa > Arthropoda > Insecta > Orthoptera > Tetrigidae > Eucriotettix > Eucriotettix oculatus. The sequence continues at coordinate 41,511,405 of CM067376.1, read as the reverse complement.
GGTAGATATATTACAAAGGCACCATTTGCTTTTTGAATGCGTTGTGATACATCCTGAGCAGTTCCGCCGTCTTTGGTAACTAAACTTCCCAAGTAAGTGAAGCAATCCAAACCCTCTATAGATTCGACGTCGAGCATTAATGGGTAATTGTCATTATAAAGGTTTACAAATCTTATTTATTTATTACAGGTGCCGAGAAACACAAAGAAAACACGAAACGCAAGTGAACTGAAAATAATTACGTCAAGACAGGTAATTCTTCATGAGAGGCAATTTCAATGGCAGGTGGGAATGTGTAAGTAGCCGACAGGAATTTTTCAATGGTGATTATATACACAGAATAAATGAGTCGAATTTCGGGACGAGATGTAAAATCTGAATTGGGATATTAGTGACCCAGTGGATGAAAGCGTTTCGTTTGAGTGTCCGGTCCCTAAATGTTGACCAAAACATATTTGAAAGTTAGTGACGGCAACACACTCTCTCACTAGATAAGCGCTGTGAATTATTTTCTTTTCGCTTACCATTCGGGTATTGCGTTTGTTTTAGCTTGGGCCAACATCGCGTCGACTACACACACAAATGCACAGATTACCCGCAGCATTTCAATTTGTTCGTCGAATTTGCAAATAGACGCTTAGTTGAAATTCACCGAAGCAACGTAAATTGGTTACGTCTTTCTTTTAAACGTTTTCCAACACACGACAGTTGCTAAATTAAAGTTACGAACGAGTCGAAGACAAACGATTTTACGGGAAATCCCACAAGTAAAGTCGTTTCCCATTTAAAGTCGGTACCATTTAAACTACGAGTGTATAAAGAATTCACAAACCTTTGACCTAACTTAAAGTTGGAACATATTAATTTTAAATTGAATACATATGTATCGCTTACTATTACAAAAAATATCGGTTTCAGGATTTCCAATTTAATTATTATTAGAGCCCAACGGCACATTCAACGTGACATTTTAAAATAGCTTCGTATTATAAATAATTGTTTAAGCTGTTGTTTTAAATTGACTTATTTTATTTATTGAGGAATAAAACAATAAAACAATAAATATTATTTGTTCAGAGCTATAAATAAAATGAGGTAATTAATTGAAACAACAACACAATTATGAACAGATACTGTAAAAGACCTGAGACATTAACGTTATATGATATTAAATACGTAAAATATTATGTACTACATCTCAATTAGAATATTTTTCTTCCAATTGCAGGGAGTTTAATTAATTTATATTTAAGTATGATATATCAATACGTAATTTATGATGATTTTTGTTCTATAATATTTGCCATTATTCATCTAAGAGAATTTTATTTAAATTAATCTCTTTGACCATAAGTTTAGAGATATTCTATTTACAAAGACAATGTTTAACAATTTTTGTAGGAAAAATTTCAATTACCGCTGAAGTCACACGAAAAATCGTTGTATGAATCATGCTAAAATATGAAAAATTAGGCATTTATGCATGGGCAAATATATATAGTACCTGGATACCCGGCGACTTCCTCTTTGACAGGTCTTCCGCCATATATAAAACTTCGTTTCCAATCTAATGACATTCCCTCTTTGCCAGGCTTAAAAGTTTCAGTTAGTTAGTAAACTTGGTGTGTTTTCAGCCAATGAGTTAATGAGGCTTGGCTTTTAGTATTAGTATTAGCAGTAAAATGTTTTATATTGATCTCACAGAGAATTAGAACTTCTTAATTACCATTAACGCTTTACTACTATTCACATTCATATGATTAAATATTTCAAACATATGGTTCATAATTTTTGTGTATCACTAGATGCGTGTCCGGCGATGCCTGGAAATTTATTTAAGTATACTGTAATTTATTTTTCAATATATGATTAAACCATCACCAAGAGAGTCATGTCTTTCGAAATTTAACTTTTCCGCCATGCGTCATAACCACCTCGATGACTTAGTATCTTACCGAGTCAAGAAATGTACTGATAAAAACTGTAAAAACTCTTTTAAAAAGGCTTTCAATATAGCTAATATTGTTTTGAATTCATCCCTTTATACATATATACAGTATAATATTTAAATAATTATTTACATTTTTACATAATAATCGTAAATTATTTCCAATGACAATAATTTCACTTATGAAGCACGGAGAAAAATAACTATCTGTAAAATATCTGCGGTTTCAAATATAATTCCAAGGCGTCGAATTAAGATTGAAGTTTTACTTGTCATCAATGTGTATTGCTTTGTGAGTCTTATTACGCTTTCTGTTCAGCATTCAAAACAGTGAAAGTTATAAATTTATAATCTAGTTTTGATTGTGTTAGTGTATGACGCTATGAAAATTAGTTGGGGAAGCCATGTTCTCGCATGGAAGGTTCCTGTTCTCTCCAGCGAGAGTTTTGTGAGTGGCTGAATCCGCGTTTTACTCAAGTAACGTTTAAAGTCATAACGCTTCGTAAATTCCAAAAGCAAGCGCTGGATAGGAGCAAGTGGATCCCAAGGGAAGAATGGTCAATTCGCTGTTAAGTTTAAATGAGACTATTACAAATAACATAATTAGCAAGACGGAGATAAACATATTAAACTCTTGGTTTGAAAATAAATTATATGGAGGTAATAATTAGACGGACTTTCTGGATGAAATAAATTGCGGGCTGGAGGCTGAAACCAGGCAGAGTGCTTGTAGATAGATTGATAAACCTATGAAAAATAAATAAGTACTTTTTTCAGCTGAAATCAACAATCAAATTCTTGTAATGAAAATCATTAAATGTGTTTAATTTTTAAGCACTATAAAAGTTAAGATTCTTCTATATAAATAAAAAATTATGTATACTTATTTGTTCTTTTTTGCAACATAGAAATCATCCGATTGCAATGATATTATGGTGAGTTGGAGGGCTAAACCCACAGAATGTTTCTGTATATCATTCAACAATTTATGTCCCTTCCTACTCCTTGCGGACTACACTAAGATACCCCTTGACTCTGATGCCAAAAGTTATTAACAGATGGGGGCATGAGTCGCCTGGAATTTTCCAAGTTAGTTCTACCATCTTCCACTAACTGTCATGGAATAAGTTCAACAAGCGTTTGTATTATATTAAAGTTTAGGAGTACAAGTCGACACGCTTGACAGAATTGAATCGAATCAAGTACGAAAAGCAACCATCAGTTCGCGTGAGTTATTCATTGTCATTCATAGTACCCAAACGAAATGCGACAAGATTAATGCATATATATATATATATATATATATATATATATATATCTGGTTGCCCAACGATGTTCGGGAATTCATTTATATTAGCCAATTATTTTACCAAATTATTTATTCTTTAAAAAATAATTATTATTTTATTGATATTTAAAATATGATCAAAGGGTTTCTCAGGGTTAATTATTGGAGTAACAACGTGGAAAACAGATTTCACGTTCCTGACAAACCTGTCTTATCTTCTCAGAAATTTCGGAAGTTATACGTAGTAGTTTTCCTTCTTCAACTCTCACACTTGCAGGTCGGAAGTGGATTTACCTTCTGTTGACGGAAGAAGACTCTGGGACGGCAATTGAGGAAAACCCAATTTTTCTCTTTCTGCACTCCAACACACAATTACTACCTTTTGCTTTCAACTTAAAGCAACTGACCATCCTTGCTCGCTCTTCTAACTCAAGAGCAACAATGCTCACCTCCCTTTCAACTCTCGATCAACACTGCCTTATTAATAGTTGATTTATATTTTCTCTCCTCGGTTTCCTGTTCCGTTTAACACCCAAGAACCTCTGACTATTTTTTTCGTCTTTCCACCTCGCAGATAAAATCTTCTTTCCCCTTATGGAAAGTAAAACGCCAACCCACGTGATATATCTTCACCAATCTTTATTCGTTCTTCGTCAAGTGCGGGAATTTTTTTGCATTGCCGTGGGGATGGATTCCCTTGCTAAATTTTACAAGGTGAACGACCCTGCAGAAAAACACCCATAATCTCTTGCAAATACAAGTAGTCACGTTTTTCAAGCGACATTCTGGCGCCTCAATTACCACCTCTTGCCTGCCTGTCTTCGAGTCTGAATATTCTTCCTGAATTTCGATCGTTTCAAGTCTAAAAGTATTGAATAAAATTAAGAAGGGGTACTATTGAGCTACAACGTTTCAGAGAAGCCTAAGAACACCTTATAACTCGCAGAGTGTTTGTGAAATTCCAAGTACATAACTCAGGAGTCGGCTGCCTTGACCACATCATACATGATAATAGTTGCCTGGGGAAGTTTCCTCTCACAGATATTTCTCTCCAGATTGACTGAGCGGCTCACCTGACTGCGTTTGGAATGCCTCGTACTCTGTCTGGTTTTCTTCTAGGCTCTCACAGATTCATGTACTTTAGGAGATGTAAGTACTAGGGTCGAAGACCTTGGGCATAAGGTAAGAGTTTTCCGCCAATCCCATTGGATCAGTCGGCCAACTGCCTTCTAAAACTGGTGGACACACGGAGAAAGGAATATTGAGAATGTGACTCGACAGCAAACTCATCTCCCATCCTTAGGAAGAGTGTGAGAATAGTACCCAATAGCTAGACCTAACAGATGGAGGTTTTCTAGGGTTTCCCTGCATCTCTTTTAGGTGGATCACCGGGTAGGATCCTTAAATTATAGCCCGGGGGTCCTAGTCAACCCATAGATATCTTGCTCTATCTTCCACATCCCGCTTTTTAATTCCCTTCCTATACTATTAAAGGGGAGTTTCCTGCTTCAGGATCACCCTCATTTAGCCTGTTAACCAAAAAAAGCCTTAACCATGCATCTTCTTCTTTCTGCAACATTCTCCACTTAAAATAGGTTTAGAATCTATTGAAATAAAAGTGCTAGGTTTCATGGAAGCAAAAGGCTAATATTTCTTTCGATAGCTCAAAAAGTACTTTATGTAGTAGCTATGCGTTTTCTACAGTAAGTTACGGCTACAAAAGTAATAAGTAACACTAACATACAACCACGTTAAACAAAGTAATAAATATTAATTATGTGAGTTATTATAATTTATAGGAATCTATAACCTACCGTATGCTAGAGGAGTATTAAGTAACTACCTTGAAGTACTTCAATCACTTTGAACTTACATTAAGTAATTTTTATTATGAAATGCTGTTTTTTACGAAGCCAAAGCCAAGCGTTTTCGTGGTTCACCGAGCGTTTCATGAATGACGTTACTCGGGGCTATTATCTATAGTGATGTGTGTTCACGTAAATGTGAAAAAGGATCTATTTCTTTACTGAATTTTACTGAGGGTTTCAATTATTATGCGTTATAACAAAAATCATTTAAAAATCAGAAGTTGAATTATAGATAATAGCCTTTCAACTTTCTAATAAAATATAAATATTAATAAAGTCAGTGTCTTAAAGTACATTAAAAATTTTTAATTACTTCTGCCTTGAATTTAAGTATAAATAAGTCCATTATAAAGAGGAATATTTCGCATCCCCTTAACGAACATCAATTATTTGTAACTCCTGAAAGGGATAGTTTTTTACTTCTTAAAAGTACTATGAGTACCTTGATTAATAATTTAAACAGATATATATTAACGTTTCATCAATTGTAATCCTATGCTAAAAAAAGACTTGATAGCATTACTTTTCCGAGATAATTTAAATAATGTACCCTGGTAACTTCAAGTAGCCAACCAGTAGAAAATGAATAACTTATTCTACACTTTTCAAGCACATTAATTTGGCGTGGAATTACACTGATGGTATGGAATTGAAAGAACTGGAAGTTATTTAAAACGGATTTCCTCACCAAGAAAAGGTGATTTAAAATTCCAGCTGAGAATCACAGCAGTGAAAAGGATTGACGTTTATATTATCTAGGGAATGTAATGTAAGCGATTGTGGCTGTAATATAAATTTGTTTGAGTGTGTGTAAGGTTGGTAGATAATGTGGACGACCTTTAAAGAGACGCGCGACAGCTGATATCCGTCGTGCATTCAGAATAGAGCAGGTACGTGGCCTGTCAGTCTCATCTTCCTTCCTGTTACGACTCCGATAATGCCAGCATTCCCTCTAACAGATATTACGGTAACTGTCTTCCATGTAGGAAACTACAAGCGCAGTATGGAATCTCAAGGGAGGAAAGTGATGCCCTTGTCAGACGTCATCACCACGCCTGTAACTGATTGGAGTTGGAGTATCTTTTAATATATCGACTCTGAAGAATTCTACGTTTTCCTGTTAGCCTTTGTGGGAGAAGAATGAGGAATTTGGACATTTGAGTTGTTAACTACGAGTGATACTGTTAAAACGTTTTATTCTAAGGTTGGACCAAATACACACTCACGGATGTTCCGCAAGGTTCTATTTTGTACCCATTGTTATGTTACCATTAAATGCATACGTTTCTAGTTAATGACTTATCATTTCCTTAAAACCGTTGCTTTATGGACAAAAAGTATCAAATTATTAATACAAGGTATTAGTATAAAGTTTTGGTAGAAAATTGGATTGTTGTGATATTCAGTCCCAAGACTGGTGTGATGAAATCCGCTATGCTAACATATCTTGCGAAAACCATAACCAGCACATCCATAATCTGCTTAGCCTATTCCATACATCAACTTCCTCTCCTGTTCTTATCCCACACAGTTCCCTGTATTGCTAATTTTTCAAGACCCTCACGTCTTAAAACATGGCCTATTAATATATCTCTTTCCTTCGTCAACGTCCTACTTATTTTCCGCACTTCCCCTATTCTGTTTACAACATCCTCTTTATTTATTCTATCCTCCCATCTGATTTTCTACATTCTCTTATGGCACCACATTTCAAATTCTTCTATTCTTTTCTTTTCCGCAATTCCTATCGTTCACGTTTCGCACCCATATAACGCCTCGCTCCATTCGAACATTTTTAGCAACGATTTCCTTATATTCACACTTATATTACAAGACACATTAATATACTTACAAACAAATTGAGGTTCCATGACTATGCACTTTTTTTATTCATATAAAAACTTTCTTCGTAATGATTGCTAGTTGGCATAGTAATTGATGCAGTATCTAAAATATTGAATAGTGAATACAAAAATAAAATAATGTATATAATTGACATGTCGGCATGTAGGTACGTTAATCCATTGATTAACCTACTTTAGTAGAATGTGTTTGGTTTATTTATTTAAATATTTTTGTGAGTACCTGAGAGGCATACGACGTGGGTGTGTGAGGGTTGACTGACCGTGATGGTAAGGTGGGTTAGTGTGTGCCTGAATGTTCAGGGGGCAGGATGAGGCCAATTGGGAGTTTTCTTTTTAGCCGATGGAAGCGAGGATTGACATGGAATTGCTGGATCGTGGGGTTTGGGTTATTGAGGGCGCTTTTAATTAGGTAGCTTATGGATTTGGATATTACGGAATTAACTTTGGCAAGTTTGATGTTGTGGTGGATGACGGAATTTCTAAGGTACGAGGGAGAGTTTGTAATGGTGCCTGCGAATTTTTTGTTCAGTTTAAAATTTGGCTTTTTCTGGTAGATTAAAGTGAGACGGTTTTAAAATTGTATGGGGTCATTCATATACAATCAAAAAATGTGGTAGTGTCAAGTTCTCCAAATAGTGAGAACAACAGTTATGCTATTAACATTACTCCAGGACGTCGATCAGTTGAAGCAACTTGGAAGGATTTTCAAGAATGATTTATACAGCCTGAACGATTTAACCACAATGGCCGGGGCAGAAAACATTCACTAAGAAAAGACTGCTACTGACAAGAAAATTAAATATATAATTGCTTAATAACCTGACAAATTTCTGAATCTGGATTGAAATGACTATAACTAAAGACGTTCTAAGAAGATAAATGATTAATCATGGCTAATGCCTTTGAGAGAACGATAAACATACTATCGAGAAATTATTTACAGCACAACATTTTCAAAAGATAAAACTTTCTGGACCTGAACGACAACTTGAAGGAAGAAACTGGTGGATATTGTGCAATGACGAGTGGATACGAAGGAGAAGGATACGTACAGAGTAAGACAAAGCAACTGACAATACAGAATTAAATTAACGAACAATTCTATGACAAAAAAGTTTCTTATTTCACTCATACGAAGTTCTGGGACCGACAAACGTAATTGTAGAACGAACTGACTTATGTAATTGATTCGGGTGCAGTGAGTAGACCTTACGTATATATGATTTATAATGAAACAAACATTTGAAGGTAACTTAGGTAGGCAACTTTCTGTACTTTCCAACGTACAGAGACAATAATTGTGATACACATTTTCAGCCAAAATCCATGCGATGAAATTTCATAATGAACCCTTTCGATTAGTACCCCCGAATCCTGTATGAGTTTATTTTAAATACACGCCAGCTTTTACAAACACGATTAAACACTCACGATCGCCCTTGTTCCGTATTGTGTGAAATCAGATTAAACAAAGAGAAAAAAAGAAGATTATTTGATATGATTACTTTTGGTAATATAACACGGGATTATGAAAAATAAATCATGTGGACTAGCATGCCATTGGGTTTTGTTTAACTTAATATATAAAACTACCGTCATGATGGACGCAGGTCTGTGAATAATGTTTAATGTTGTTCGTAAAGGCTGTTTAATATGACTGTCAATTTAAGTAATGAAGAAAAATGTAACCATAAACAGTCTTTAGATGAAAACCAAATTCTTTGTCTATCGGAATATTTCCACATTTTTGTCACATTCATCCTCTTGTTAAAGCTGGTAAAGTAATTTCCAATACTCGAGTAAGTACAGTTATATTCTGTACTTCGTCAAACAGTTCACACAGAAATAGCAGGTATACTGTAATAAGTTTTTTTTATATTAATGTTTATCGTTGGGTCCATTAGTCTGTCAGTGCAGACGAATAAGAATTTAATGCTCCGTAATTTTATTATACTAGTTAATGTGCTCTTATCAAAGTCATTTCTCAACTCAAAACCCTTACAATGTTTCCCTTTTTTTTAAACCATTCATATACTGGACACAGTTACATTATTGCACGTTTCACTATCAAAAGTGTGGTTATATTTTTAACTCACGTCATCAGAAACTTACTTATTCTTAATTTTGTTTCACCGTTTAATCTTAATAGTCACACCTGCTTTTTTCTTAAACTTACTAACACGCTCTCTTACAGAAAAACGTAAGTCTTTTAATAATATTTTATTCATGTTTACGATGATTGACAACGAAATATTAAATCAGTTTCTGATTGCTTGAATAGCTCCAGGGCTTGCGAAGGCGAACTCAAAGTTTTCAGCGATATTTTTGTAAAATAACTTATATTTGCTTTTTTTCTACATATATTTCGTAACTAACATTTTACACAGTGTTTCTTAAGAGACAGTTACTAATTACACGCAGCGTTTCTGTAAATACCATCGAATTTAACAAGATTCCTCTTAATCTATTTTTTAATAAGTTCTCCTGTTTTATTTTATCTTTCGTTGGTTCTGTGTGTGAAAATTTCATTTAAAATGCTCGTAATTAGCAAACTGCTTCATGACAGATAAAAACGAGGACTAAACTTTAATCAACAGGGAACTATTAATCACCTACTTTACCTCGCCTACGTTTCATCTCAACATGTTCCAAGTTCCCGGCGTAGTTTATACCTCTTTGCATCACGGCATCTTTGAAAACAAGCAAATAATAATTAATGAAGTAGTAGTTTTTAATTATTAGATAAATATTTCCTTTAGTTTTCACACGTAAATCACAAATAGAATTTTCTCTTATTGATTCTCTAGAGTTGTCAACCTGTTATGCAACGTTTCAAAGATTACAAATGACTCAATATTTGTACATAAATTTTAATAAAACCCTATAATTATAATTTAAAATACTTAATAATTTAAGAAAAAAATTTGGCGTGTGATGTAGTATTAAAGAAGATATTTTTAATATGACGCTGTAATGGTAAAGCACAACTACATGTGGAATTCGGCGGTACGAAACCCAAGGTAAGCGGCGTGAGAGAAGTTGATGAAGGTTACCAATAGGGTAATAAAACCTCGTCAAATTGGCATGGCCTGGGTTTTTATAAAGTCTTTGAGATTTGGTGACATCGAATTGAGAGCGGAGCTGTTGCTTTCCCCAAAACATCGGTGTGGTGTGGTGAATGGCTCCTCCCAGAGACGATAGACAAATCATTTTGATAGGACATGATAGGGCTTCAACACGCACGGAATTGAAATGATGATGTTGGGACAAGGTATTAGGAATCCAGGAAGAATTAGATAACTATGAATTCAGGATATTGAGAGTGGTGATTCAGCATTACTACGCTAACATTTTGGAGTTCAACATATTATGCAGTAAGCTATGGTCATTAAAGCAGTAAGAGATTGAATAACGGGCAGAAAGCTTGCTCTAGTCCGTGGCACTAAGGAAGAAAATTAAGTGAGTAAGATGCCCATTACAGCATCGAGGAAGTTTGGTGGGGCCGAGCGGCGGGACCAGGACATCATCTATGTCTCCATCAGCAAGTTCCAGGCTAAGCTGAGAAGGAATGGTAATTAGTAGTTAGTAAAAAATATAATGTGTGTAAATATTGGAAATTATATATTGTTAACCGTTAAAAGAAACCGGCTAAGTAAATTAAAATTTATTCAATTACTGTAGATTTTAAATTGAAAAATATTGGTTGGTATATTTTTAATTTTTATATTATAATTTATTTATTTTAAGTAATAACATCAGTTATTTCCCCCTCATAACGTAAATTGCTTAATTGAATAATATGAGGAATTAATAAAATATATACTGTAAGTTCATCCTTTTTACTTTTTATTTTATAATTTAATAAGTAAATAAACACCAATTTGTTTGTAAACAATTCTATATTTATTTAATACGTATAGGACGCTTTGTCCATATTTGGGGGACTCCATCAGGTACGTTTTAAATTGATAATTTTTTGTAAAAGTGGATAATTATGTGCCGTGGACTATGTCCAGCGAATATTCAGTTTTACATCCATGTTATTCATTCAAAATTTACTTGATGAAGTCCACAAATATGGAAGAAACGTCGTAGGTGTATTAAATAGATATTATATTGTTTGCAGACAAAGTAGCCCTATTGTTTATTTATTCGAAATTGTCAGATTATTGATTTATTGTATTATCATTTTACATAATATATAATAGTACCGTCATGATGGACTCATGTCAGTGAATAATGGTTAATTTTTTTCGTAAAGGCTGTTTTCGTTTCATACTTTAAGATTATAACAACTGAATAAGGCTCCAAAATTAGTCAAAAAATTATAACAATATAAAATATTATAATACACGAAAGAGTATTACGATGTATCGTTCCTACTTTGGAAGCCTCATCAGATGCAATTAAAAATATTTAGTGTAACATACTGCACGATATTTAAAAGAACGAATTTGTACGTGTGCTCATTATAGCCTCCTACAAACCTTATTTCTGATTATTTTGGCTTATTTCAATGAAATCAGATAAATGTAAATATATCTCAAATAAACAAACATATAATCACAAATTTTCAGGTCGACCGTTTGAATAATCTGTAACACTCGACATACGCATGCGCAAGTTTATTGTGTCGTAGCTTGGCATTGTTTTGACAGTTCGATTTCGGATTGCTGAGTTCTGATATACTCCGTAATTGTGTACATACTGAGTGTATTATTTATCGATTATTTCGACAATGAACAAATAATATTTTGTGCAGATGTGAAAGGTGCATTGATTGGATTACGATTTATACGGCGGCATTACATCTAACATCCTAGGTACAACTTATTTTTTTCAGAGTTTGTTTGTGCGATTTCGATTGTAGTGAGCCTGAAATCGTAAATTTTCGAATAAACTGATGGTCTATCTGATGGTTTAAAAACGTGTTGAGAAAGAGATTACCATCGAACTAAATACTGCAGCGGGATAAAATAAAAGAATTACCGGACAAGTCCAGGAAATCAACTGGAACTTTATTAAGTGGCGGTGCTCGTGGACCAAAAGTAATCGGGGAAGTGTGGCAGTTAAGAGCTTTTGTGTGACTGGGGCCGCCATGTTAGCGTCTCAATAAAGGCTTCTCGCTTCTTCATGACACGTCGCAGCACTTTCAATTGGCAGCACTGGAAAACATTCGCATACGAACTCATTGCTCGTGCCATTTACAAAAAAAAAAGAGCTACGTACGTACACACATCTCCACACACACATACAATGAGTAACAGCTCTCACGAGAGTTCCGACTCCAATATTGCTAAAATGATATGTGACTCAAGAGCTCAGTGACGCTCACTCAAAGATGCAAACTTTTACGAGATTATTGAGCGGATAAATAAGTTACATTCGCCAGCCTTCACAATCGTTTTTATTTACATTAGTAAATCAAAAAATAAATTAAACAATTTAAAGTGAATTGGAACACAATATAATATTTTACATTAATTGAAGTTATTTTTAAAATAAACAACAGTATTTTTGTATCAAGCTGTTAAAGAAAAGTAATATATTACTTAACATCACGATATATATATATATATATATATACATCATTAGTAATACATCTTCCTTTTTCCTATAAGTATTTTCCAAAATCCACTATACGTTGAACGGAGTTTTCTAAAAAAATTAAATTTTTGCTGTTCTTTAGAAATATTACCAAAAAATTCCTGAGAGAACTCGAACTGTAGTTTCCCTAAGGTTTCGAATTATCTTCTCCATCACGGAGATGGCAACATATCCGGTTACTTCTACATATTACGCTTACCCTTTCATAAATATATTGGACAAATTCTTACACATAATGTAAATGTAACGCCCACAGTTACGTTGAACAAAGAAAACTAACCTTAAAAACTGGTAATAAAGAACATATTGTAAATCGGAAACTGTTGGATGCTGAACATTTGTTTCTGGTTTATTTCTTATAATTAGTTTTGAATTTTGGCCTTTAATTGAAACTTATATAAATTTTTATATATATATGTTTTAAATGTGCAGACTAAAAAAGGTTAAGACGAAATATATATATATATATATATATATATATAGTCATTCTTTTTCTATATAAATCGTTACCTGATAGACGTCGCTATGCGCAGGAATGTTTTATTCTCACTTAAGAACAGCCCAGTTAGACCTGGACAATATTAAGAAGCATGAGGATATAAAACAATAGAAGTGAACAAGGAAAACATAATAGCATGTAAATTGAGGAAAGGATTCATCATATGCCCAGCATTAATGCCATGCGGCTTAACTTATTCACGTTAATTATAGCGATAAAAATGATATTAAATAAAATGTAGAAAGAAAGTTTGTTTTAAATGAAAGGATGAATAATTTCCACATTTATTTTTTATTATACTAATATTCCCTTTGTCAATGGTACTTTGTTTAGTCTAACTTTATAGTTCAGAGATAATGTATTACGTCTGTTCAAACACACAATTTGCAGTGGTTAGTGTAAATGGTTCAACAACTGAAAAAAAGAAACATATGAGAAGTGATGAGACACTATTCTGCGTTGGAAGTTTTTAAATGAATTTAATCCTTATAAGGTTTCATGAAAAATTAATTCAAAATGTACTGCCCATCAAATAAAGGAATATTTAAATCTTCCTCAGATCTGAGTTGTCTCGTTCCACCGTAGTTACTCCAGCTGGAAAAGTCTTTATGGCCTGCTAACCTAATCTCCAGTTAGAAAACTTTTGGTCCTCTTTGACATGCCATCGATCATATTTAAAACTTCTTTTCCTATCGAGTAACATGCTCTCTGGCAAGGCTTGAAACTTTTCCTTTCTCAGTGAAATCAGTGAACAATTGTGTTTTCAGTTGATGAGGTTCGGTTTTTAGTATTAGTGTTAGTATTAATTCATATTTAATTGATCCCACAGACCTTCAAAGAAGTGGACGAGTCAGAGATTGTACACAAATTGTATTGATTACTTAATTACTATTAACTCTATGCAACTATTTACATTCATATGATTAAATAGATTAAATATATGGTTCAGAATTTTTATACTCGGGAATTTATTTACATTAGACGGCATTTAATTCGACCGTAACATCTTTGGAAAAACGATGTTAAACAATCAATAAGAGCTTCACATTTCTGAAAATTTAGCGATCCACGAAGAAATCCACTGATACTTTAAATAAGCACATACATATAGAAAACTACACAGAAACAGTAAATTATATTCATAAGGGGAAAATACTAGAACCATCTCTTTATTCTGATTAACCTGAAATAATGACTGTAGACACATATATACATCCGGTATGTATATCAGTACCTCAATCATCGGCCGTATGAGTTATAAAACATGTATATTTCTTAACTAATTAAAAGTGACATTACTTAAATAAAATACTAGTTAAATTTAAATATTATATCAGACATGCCAAATATATTCTTTTCGGTTTGAATATGTTTAAATGATATGTTTACTCTGAAGTAGCCTGTTAAACGTGAAATACAGCTTAAATACAACTAATATTTTATTTAAGTTACGCTACTTATTAATTGGTTTTCGCGAACGTCGTCGTTGACGCCACCGCAGGCACACATTGGATAAACATCTCGCTTGGCAGCTTCGTGAAGGTATAATGTATCCTCTTGTATGTTCTATACGGTTTTAGGGTAGTGCATTTGAATGGTATAGGGAATCGTAAGGGACAAACAAATTCTTACAGCAGAATTTGACTGTTTGACCTGAAAGGGTCAAAATTCATCAAAATATGGACAGAAGCCTTTTCTGGAGTGATCAACGCTAAACACGAAAAATTTAACGGCAATGGTATAGGGGCTCCTAATGGAAAACTTTGTAACTCGCAGCGTGTTTGAAAAGATCCGGTATAAAAGAACTGGAACCCTTTACTTACATTATGCATATTTTATAGGATTTTCCCTGCATCAATTTTTGGTTAATCACCGGATAGGATCCTTAAACTAGGGGCCTCTACTTATACCGTTGGCTACGTTGCTCTACCTTCCACATTCTCCCTTCCTGTGCTATTAAAGGAAGTTAATTGTTTCAGTGACACCCTCATGTAGCTTGTTATCCCCCGTCCCATACTTTCACCCCTAATAAGCTTATATTGTCTTTTATTTATATATCAGCTCACAACTTCAATGACAATTCATTGAACGTATAATCCCTGTATCTGTAGATACGTGGCGATTAAATGTGTCTCTAAATACTTGCCCAGAAAATCAGCTATTCGTTGGCAGGAATCTATTTTAATACGACTCCAAAAAAAGATATGCCTTCATTATTTAAATATATCTAATCATATTTCTTCCACAACCACACTGTTTTACAACGAATATATCTTTTTCCCATTTCCTGGCGACCATAAGTTCATATTAATTGCCGTACGTTTTCAATAATATTCACGTGACAGCACGATTAATAAATTGGCTTCTCTTATCTACCGATTACTGTTTTTGAAA
The DNA here is from genome assembly GCA_034510155.1 of Eucriotettix oculatus. Classification (NCBI taxonomy): domain Eukaryota; kingdom Metazoa; phylum Arthropoda; class Insecta; order Orthoptera; family Tetrigidae; genus Eucriotettix; species Eucriotettix oculatus. The sequence continues at coordinate 41,495,936 of CM067376.1, read as the reverse complement.
TGTGTAACGATGTTTGGTAAGCATGCTCTATATATCATCACGTCTTAAAAATGAATTCATATGAAACGTGTGTTGTCTTATGTGAAAATAACATGAAGAAATAGTTGAATTTAAAAAAAATGGGGCAATAAATAAAGAAATAAAACGTTATAGAACATAGAGAGAACAACGAGTGTTCGTGGCATCAGACTTACTCGTTACTCTGCTTTGATGTCGATCTTTCATATGCAATAGAAATACGTTCCCGGAAACGTATGCTGTTAGTTCACGTGAAGGCCTTCAGTTGCAATGGTTACTAAAGCGGAATCGTTTGTCTGTGTTTGATTTTTTATACTTTACACGCTCTATTTCCTGACATAATTTCAAATTTCAGCGAATATATTGCTTTTCTGATCGAGAAAGATATTCTGCATGATTTGGAGTTACATAATCGTAGATGACTGCCATTTTAGAAAATACACAAGAAAGTAATATATACATACTAACAGATAATAAGAATGTTATAGGCTTACAGATCTATTTAATTCTCAACACGTTATGTCTATTACATATATTAGCATAATAATCTGGATGAAAATATAATTATATGATTAAAAGTGTCAATTAATATTCATAAAACAACAGAAGAAATATTGACGTTATGTCTAATTTTAGATGACGGGCTACGTTCACGGCATTTCTAAATTCAGAAAAAGAATTTGATAATGTTGACTGGGGCACACTATTAAGGATCTCGAAGAGGACAGGAATAAAATTTCGAGAAAGAAGGATTATACTTAACCTATACAAATGGCAGTCAGCACTAATTAGAAAGGACAACAAAAGAAAGTAGACATCAAAAAATGAGTTAGACAAGAATGAAAGCTGTCGCCCATGCTGTTAAACTTATATATAGAACGGACGATGAATACCGTTAAAGCGGAATATTCAAAATAAATCATACTACAAGGAGAAGAAATAAAAATCCTACGGTTTGCCGATGATATTGTAGTATAAATAGTATAATAAATGGCGTTAACGGGGTCCTGGAGAAAGAGGATTAACAGAGGGAAAACCAAGGTAACGGAGTGTGAAACAGAGATTAACAAAGGGCGTTAGATTGGGAAGGGATATTTTGAAGGACGTTAAGGCATTCTGCTATTTGGCAGCATAATAATCAGGGATGGTAGAAGTATAGTAGACATAAAGAGTAGGATAGCACAGGCAAGGAAGACTTATGCGAAAAATAGAAACTTATTTACGGGTAATATAAGTGTGAATGTTAGAAAATCATCGCTAAAAGTGTTTGTATAAGCGTGGCGCTATATGGGTGCAAAACGTGGACGGTCGGAGTTGCAGAAAGGAAACGAATAGAAGACTTTGAAACGTGGTGCTAAAGGAGAATGCTGAAAATTAGATGGATGGATAGAATCACTAACGAGGAAGTTATAAAGAAGAATAGGTGAAGAGCGATCAATATAGAGGACGTTGAACAAGAGAAGGGATATTTTAGTACGCTACATTTTGAGACATGAGGGTATTGTAAAATTAGCATTAGAGGGAAGTGTGTTTGGTAAGAACAGAGGAGGGAGGCCAAAGATGGAATAAACTATGGAGGTTAGGTAGTATATGGGATGTGGTAGTTATGCGGAAATGAAACGGTTTGGGTTGCATAAGACCAGTCTTAGTACTGAATACCACAACAAGAAAACTTTCAAATAACAATTATTTAAAATGTTTTAAGCATAATTACAACAGAAAATTAATAATCTTTATATACAAAATTTTTGTACGTTTGTTCGTAATTCTTTTCCTCCTAAACTTAAGTTGTACCCGGCAGGTGAGGCCGTTTTTCGAAATCCGGAATCATATTTCAATTTCCTATTAAAATTTATTAAAATATAATTTTTTGGTTCCGAACATAAATAAATATATAACTTACCAAACTTTGATTTCGACCGTTTGAATAATCTGCGGCATTTGCCTTTCACGTGCGCGAGTTCATTGCGCCGTAGCTTGGCATTGTTTGTGCATTTCGATTTCGGATTGCTGTGTTCTGATATATTCCATGTATTGCAATTGCGTGCATGCTGAGTACATTATTTATCGATTAATTCGACATTGAAAAAATGAAGTTTGTTTCTGTTGAAGGAGCAATATTTGAATTACGATTTATATACTCGTTAATTCGGCGGCATTCCAAGTAACCTCCTAAATAAAACATTTTATTTTCAGCGTACATTTGTGCGGTTTCAATGATTTGGGGCGTGAAAAGGTAAATTGTAATAAAAAATTGACGCTTTCCCTGATGGCTTAATGACGTGTTGACAAAGAGCTTACTGTCAAGTAAATACTGCAGCGGAATAACTGGGAAACGCTAGACATCCAATTAGTAAACTAAAACGGAGAGAGCTCGAGAAATTCGGAAAAGTCTTTATGGGTAAACATAAACTTCTTCAGTAAGTGTAAGACGATAGTAAAATAAAGTCCTTAAATGAAATTAAAAGTCGTTTTATTTCCGGAAATAATAATCAGAAGCTTGTTCTCATTTCAATTTTTGGCAAAATCTAAACGAAAAAGCTTTTAAGCATTTTTCCTTAAATAAATCCACCAACTAGTAAAGTGGGATATAGTGATTGCATACAAAATAACATTATTATCCTGAAGAAAGGAAAACTTCTGAAATTTTTTTTTGATGAACATTCCGCAAATGTAAAAAACTTGAAGCCTTTATGAGATATATGAGATAAACTACGTTTTTCTTCTCTTTTCGCCAGCCACACGAAATTACTGTAAGAGTAATGGAATTATATCTTTACTTCAAGTGCAGCGGTAGGAATATCTTCCCACTACTCGTGCTTGACACTGACAGAATTTGATGTAATTTTATTGAATTAGAAGTTAAAACAGACCCATCAGATTAAGTGTAATTTGTTCTTCACTACGCAGTGAAGATCATTGCGTGCAGACGTTCGTATAAATTTAGTTTATAATTAAATTCATGCTTTGTTTCCATCGTCATCGGACTAGGTCAAACTAGTTTGGGGAAATGAAAAAAATTTACAGACTCGCGTTAGAATGCTTTTGATTGGAATTCACTTCTGCATTAAGCAGGCCAACACGATCACAGTCCGGAAATATTTTTCTACGAGTAATTGCCTTTTGGACACGCCGCAAACAAATGTGTTTGTATAACTACAGTAGTTTGTTTGCGTGGGTCGTAGCACTTCCTATAGGGTCCGCGCTTCTGTTTTCTGGTTGGTTTACATGATCATTCAATATGTACCTTATCAACGGATCTAATCAATTATTTTAAATCCTCTTAAGCAAATAACATAACCAGGAAATTTGGAAAATTAAACTACTCAATATATAATTAATACATGTAAATTTCAAATATATATTGATGTCAGGTTTGAAATCAGTGACAATGACGTGTATATTTTGTAATTTCACAATGAGTTACTACACTAACACTAACGAAAAAGTAATTTCCTTACAGAGAGGGTTTTTATATGTATGCAAAATTTTTTTGCCTCTTTGTAGATAAACAAAGAAATTAGACCTTACAACTAAGTTAAATAACCGAAATTTGGTGCAGAGGGTTTTCCAAGTTTCTCTCTAAATAAAAGTTTCCAATTCAGATTTTTGTACCTGGGTTAATACCGAAGATTGATCCAAGTAGACCCACCACTGTTGTTTACTTCCATCCCCTCTCCCCAATGGTTTGGTAATTTTTACTTTTAAATCCAGGCAAAAAGGTTTTCGGCCTATACACATGCTTAAAATGAGTGTTCCATCATTTTCCTTTTTCACTGGAGAGAGACATAATATTTTTCCTTATATAGTAGTATCCCGTTCCGCCACGTACGATAGTCTCAGGTTAAGGCTTTCTACCGAGCCTCAATACAAGTCGATTCAATTTTTATACGTGACTTATATCCAATGTTATATAAAGATTAAAGAGATGTTAGCACACGACGATTCGATTGCGTACTCTGCCATCTTTCTCAGGCTTAAGGTCTCTTTAACCGGGGTAGAAATCCAATAACTTTTTATCCAGAATAAATATTTGATCTTTGATTCGTTACTTTGGTTTTAACAATTGTTCATCCTTATCCCATAATCATTTCTCATTTCATGAATGTGTATAGGTGGAAACGATTCTATCTGGATTTAGAAGTAGACCTGTAGGATGATTCACCGCACCTGATGAGATATGGAGGAAATTTTTTAATTTGAAAATTATTGGACATTGTGTGTGAAGACGAACGAAGTTATTTGCAGTCTTCTATTTAAACTACTGTTCCATAATTCAACTAGAGCTCATTTCTCTCTTTACCTCACTTGACAAATTTAATTTCCAAATCGGTCAAGGAAATATCAGTTCTGAATTAAAATCCAGCGTTGTAATAAAATTTAGAATCAACATAGGCATTTTATAAGAAATTTCTGACCTTCTGTAGCGTTTCAATCAATATGAAGACGTCATGATCAAATGTATATTTATTTCCATCAGACGAAGGAACAATTTCATGATATAAGGAACGTAATGTAATTACTTTTCCGTTCAATATTTTGCATTATCGAATTTATATAAGTTTTGAGGGAAGTCATTAACTTGAATTATAAATAAATTAAAACTATCGTGTTTCATTATTTGGGATAACTTTTCTTGACTCGGCCGCTTATTGGAAACATGCTATTGCATTAAATAATTTTGATGAAAGAATCAATAGAAGTCAAAGAGGAAATAGCTAGTAGTCGGGTGGAACTTTTGATTCAAATTACTACCGTACTATCATCTGTAGTTGTCTCAGTGTGAACTGAAGTATATAGTCACTACTTTCCCTCCTGTTTCTTTATGTATGATAGTAAGAAAATCACAAGAATAAAAAATTGAAACTATATTATTTATTGAACCTATAAAACCGACTGATCAAAAAGGAAAAGAAATTTACTTTCAAACTGTGCGTAGGACTTTAAATGAAAAAAAAGGAATATTAATGCAAGATTTGAAACTGCTATATATAGATAAAACACACAGTAATTTAATTATTTAGTATGGAATAAGAAATTATTGGTAGTGTACTGGCGGTAACGAGTAGATTTTTATGGGTTATCCCAGTATTACCATTTTCCAAAGTAGAAAGAGTCAAAATGGTTTTACATTATATTTTATCCGAAATAATATCATAATATTAATTACCTAAAGATAACATTGACAGGTGTATCGACTTGAGCATAAGTATTTTTATGTCTAATATGTAAGTAACTTAAAAAAACAATTCTGGAACATCTTAAGTAATGCATATATAATTAAACATTTTACGTCTGTTTTATTCAATAAACGTGTTTACAGAGTAGAACTGCCATAGTAGAACTTTTGATGCCCACTATTGAACATTTCTGAAGTGTTTTTTTATTCTTAATTCCTAAATTCCGGCTCGACGGTGGCAATTAATTATTCTCGGGAAATAATTTACAAGCATACGCGTGGCAGATTATTCAAATAAATTAGCTATAGCTGGGTCTTAAAGTCGTTAAAGCAATTTAATCTCGAGTTAATGTCTTGTAGCCCATTAAGTGTGGCAGTTCTAACGTGCTACGAAATTGTCAAAAACTATGCTCATTACGAGACGCGTAGAATATCAACAGCCTCGATAATAAAAACGGAATGTTTAATTTATTTGACGGAGCCTTTGTTGTTTGAGAGCGTGTGGAATCTATTTCTCTTTGACAAATTTTATTTACCTATTGAGATTTAATTTACAGTTCATTTTGAACGTTAAGCAAATAATTGTACCGGAGTAATTATTGCTACTAAAATTAATTTAATTGTAAATAAAATTCGAAACTTAAATTGACTTGTATTAATAAATAAAATTAATGTATCACGGATGAAGGTCGGAATTTATTAATATTTACATTAAATGCAAAACGGTTTCCTGTCTGTTCAGGGACCACTTCATTTGTAACTAAAATTTAATAGATAATAAATAAAGAGAGGATAGTGACTTTGAAACAAATAGTTAATTTTGGTATATCATCGTTACTTATTTAAACTTTTTGTAGTTCCTATTGTAATAACCCGAACTACTATATATCATTAACTGAGCGCTGCCAAAACAGACTCTTCATCCAATAATTTCCCCCAACAGGCGTTTATGACGGATAAACCATTTTTCCCAGTCTTACAAAAGTAAATATATAACTGAAAACCTGTAATGGGATCGTTCTCGCAGTTTCCCTCCATACAACGTCCTTATCCAATCTAATTGAATACAAATTGAATAACAATGGCTGCGGCTGTTAATACTGTTTATTACTCAATACCTATGACAAGAACAATCGTTGAATTTAACATTTATATATTCGATCGCCGTTTCCTCCTCCAAAGATGCTACTCTTCCAGATGCAACTCTTTGCAGCGTGCTCCCAGAGACTATTTAACTTCTTCGATAGAACAAAAAATTATTAATTTAATAAAAAAATGTCATTTTATTACACAGACTACTACTCTATGAATTTCAATTTATTACGTTATGACTGTTTAACCGTGTTATATTAATTTTCTTAGTTGAAAAGTAAATTTTTGGTGACATTTTAATAAATGTTGCTTTTGATTTTAATCACTTTTAAAACCATACATTTAATTTTAACTATTATAACAATCAAAATGAAGGAATAGGTGATTATTTTATCGTAAAAGAAGTGTGATAGTAATTCATAGATTACGTTTCACCCTATTTTTAAAACTTTATATTGGTATTTCAATAGTGTAGGAGGTTATTAACGTTGGGAAATGTAATTAGTGACAAGGACTTCGCAAATTTATCTTTAATCTGCGATTTGGAGACGAGGGAACAGTAAAAGAACTCAGAAAAAATGAAATATAATTTAACATTTTGATATTAATAATTCTGAAGAAGGGCTCAAACTAATGAATAAAAAGTGCCTCTTCTGATTTGTATTCATGTTATAATTAGGTTAGGACATTTCTTTTTTAGAAATAAAATTTTTTACTAATAGTTAAGAAACAGAATGAACTAATAATAAAGAATAGTTGAAAAATATTAAACACGTAAATGTTTTGAAAGTTAGTTCGCAATAAATACGCAATGATGGCACTAAATAAGATACACTTTGCATTAATAATTACATATTTGAAAAATGTTAGATAGTTTTAGGGTTAACATTGCAGTAAAGATTGACGAGATCGGGTGAGGAAACACTGTCTCAAATATTTCTGAGATTTTTTCTTATATTTACTACGCTTTTTCTCTCTTTGTAAGTATAAACTTGTGCGTAATATGTTCAATTATATTATTCGTATTTTTTCTATCCGTATGAGTTTAATAATCAGTCATATCGTTTATAATTTTGCTGAATATAATTGCACCTCTAGTTTTTGAAAGGTTATGAAATTTAATTTTGTACACGTGTTATTTTTTCTAAAAATAAAATATTCGTTGGAATGAAAAGTGTTCTGGGAATGAACTGAAAAGTTTTAATTTAAGGTCCTGCGTTGAAACACTTAATGTAGTCAATTTATTTTGTTCTCTATTGTAAAGTTTTTAGGCTACATTCCAATATAAAATGGAGTTGGTTTATGAAAAGTTAATTTTTGGTGACATTTTAATAAATATTGCTATTGATTTTAATCACTATTAAAACCATACATTTAATTTTAACTATTATAACAATCAAAATGGAGGAATAGGTGATTATTTCATCGTAAAAGAAGTGTGACAGTAATTCATACATTACTTTATATTGGTTTCTGCAAAGTTAATTTTTATAAGTGTTACAAAAACGCGTGGTCATATATGTTCAAATAGCTTCCTACTTTTCGATATATATCTGTTGTTTATAATGAGTTATGAATCTTAATTCCGGGTTAAAGAAACAAAGAGCAACTACTTTGTTTCCTTTTCCCAAAATTTTCGTGTGTGAGTGTGTACCTATTAAAAGTTAAATTTGACCTTTAAATTTTTACAGATCTTCAATTGAAGCAATTCTTCACTTTTTGAAACTAAATAATTTTTTTATAGGTTTACGCTTGTAGACAAATATTTTGGAAACAGGGAAAAAAGAGTTTTACTGTTCCAGTAACCAATGATGGTCTTGAATCTTTAATATTTCACGAAACGATTTTGTTGCGGAAGGCTTGAAATAAAATTATAACCGCTGCAGAGACGCCTTCACTTGTTATCACCGAATACAAAATCATTTCTGCCGTTGAGTAGTCGTTAAAAAGTTTTTTCTCGAACCAAGAAAGACGATATGTTCTCGAGCGGAAGATTCGTTACAACCTTTCACGATGCTCACTGGGAAGAGTTGACTTTCATCAAGTCACAAATCAGATTTGGATACGTTAAAACTCGGGAACCATGAACGAAATTTCCATTTCATTTATTTCTAAACTTACTGGTGCTTTTACATATAGATATCACTCACATTTTGTTATTAACCGTCGTAATTAATAATTAACAGCTTTATAGAAACAGAAATGTCTGCTGTGAAATAAAATGATAATATATGAACTCAATAAAGCGATAAAAGCAAACGTAACACGACGTACTGTTAGTCAATATTTTCAACACTGAGCTGATTTCAATTGAATTCTTGTTAGCCACATATCGTCTTCTGATTTAAATAAATAAAATTTCTTCAAGGAATTTATTTTACCAATTCTTTGTTTATCATCATTATTAAATAAAATTTGTATTTACTGATAATTAATTAGCGGCTGAGACAGAACGATGATATCCAAGGGGTTTAAACATTTTAAACGGAAACAGTGAATAGTAATGAGATTATAAGTATTGAAAAGTTATCCGGGAAACAGAATGTGGTGATGAACAGAATTCGAACATTGCACCTACCATTTATCAGGAGGATAGAAAACGGTATGCAGAACTTGTAACGTAAACCTGACGATTCCTCATATATTAATAGAATGCAAAAATCACAAAACAAAAAAGGGAGAAGATTCTTGGACATTTGAATCCTATTCATTCAGCAACAAACAAAGGCATTATCCTAAAAGTCCTGAGATTTACTTGTGAAGTAGGAATTTTTAATGAAATTGAAAGTAGTAAATTTTCTGTTCCAGACATGCTGAGGAGATCAGTATCATATATTTAAATATGTACGTATTATTTTTGCCATAATCGTAATTTTAAATGTAATTTAATAAGAAGTAACAATTGTACTATGGCAAATTTCAAAGGTTTTTAAGAAATTTAAATTACGATGTAATGTAAATGTATTGTTGGTTCGCAATGGGTTGATGTGAAATAAAATAAATAGATAAAAAAAACATTTTATAAGATCTGATTGGAAAAATTTCGATCGGAACGGTAATAGAACCCAGGACTTCATTCTTTCCAGGTAGATTCTGTAACCACTGAGCTAGTCCGAGATAACTCCACCCCTGTATAGATGAAGTTCAGGATCAACCACCATTTTACTAATCACATTCTTCATAATATAGTTCTAGGATATCGTTGAAATTGAACAAAAGCGCATGATTTTAATTCAAAAAGAGAAGAATTACATCAGAATTTTCAGAGTTTATAAAATTTACAATAAATAAAAAGACGGACAATATGTCACTATTTATTAAAAAACGAGGTTTCGTCTCCATTTTGAGACTTCCTCAGCTGTACTACAAATGTAATATTAGAAGGAATTAAATATGGGTACTTTGTTACAATTTTTTAATTTACATTTTAAAAACATGGTTCAAAAGTTACAAATTTAGCAATTGACTCAGCCAAAAAGATTATTGAATGTACATGTGAAGAATTTATTGTCGCGCATGGACCATTTCCAGCGACGGTTACGGCCGAAGTGATGTAGTAACAAAGAGTGTTTTCGGCACTTGAGAAGAAAATTAAAAAGTTAAACTACTATAGCAAAAAAGTATCGTAAATTTTGATCAAATTATTTGTGTCATTTTTAACATTGCATGAGTGTTGCACGGAATATACAATATTTCACTCAATTCTGTAGAAATCATTATTTTCTTGGTCTAAAATTTCCACATTTTGCCAATCGAAATTGTGATTGTGCTTGGACACCACTGTGTAATTTTGAATGTCTAATTTGATATTGTTTTTAGGTTCTGTAATGCGAGTTTTTAAAACTATTTTAGTTTGTCCGATGTACAATGCATTACAATCTATTAATTTTGTAGAGAACAAAGTCTTTATAAAGTTAATTTTGTCTATAATATTTTGAACAAATTTCAATTATTTACACCGTAATTATGAAACAAGTCAATTAGTTTATATTGTATGTTAGCTGCATAAGGTAACATTATAAAATTCATTTTTCGGTTGGTTATTAATCTGTTTAACAGAAATTATTGTTGGAATACCTGATTTTATTCACCTGATTCTGACAAGGTTGTTGACGAAATTGATTGCGTATTAATTTAATAACAGAATATTGTTAACTTCATTTAGATTTTAAAGTGTGATATTTGTGATGTGACAAATTGACAGGCTTGTCGACCAGATTATAAACCTCGGCTCTCTTTTCAACAAAGCGGTGATTGGACATATAATTAAGAACTATTCCTGAATATGTAGGTTTTTCATACCATTTGGTAATATTTTATTTATTGAAAACCGTTACTAGACACTTCGCTTTTGAATAAATAGTGATAAATTTATAATCTTACTTATTGAACGACTTTTTATTCATTGCAAAAAGAGATGAATTGCTGCCAATTATACATCAGCCAAAGGTCATGATGCTGAAATTAGAATATCTTTCTTTGAATGTACATTCTATAACTTTGGGTACAACTTTAATAATTGTAGTTTTTATTTTATTTATTGTGTACTTTAATCTGCATTAAAAGATTGAGACTTATGCTACTATCACTTGAGGAAATTGTAAGTTCTAATCAAGTTTGCTATTATCTGTTGAAATTTAGTAAAGTATAAATAGTAACAATAAATTAAGAATTTGGAAAATAATCATGAGATTCTTCCAATGGCTCAACAGCCCTCTTAAGGGCCTAGGCCTACCGAGGTGGATGCGGACTGTCACCTGGCGTGACACATTACGAATTTGGGGATTATATATAAATATATATAAAGCAGAACTTAAATATTATTATTCTCTATATCTTAAGAATCAGATTCGTTTCTTCTCTAAATTAGCTGCTATTTTACGATAAAAATATTTATTTCTTAGGAATAAATTATTAGAGGATGTGGTAAACTATGCAGCGAGGAATATATTTTTGTAGATACGTTGTTAATTGAACTAATCGGAATAATTTTTCTAAAATTTCAAATTTATGATATATAAATCGCTTACACTTTTACACGGCGAAATATTTAATAAATATTCAGTGATATAACTGAAAATTATGTGACATATTAAAGTATATTACGAATTTTAATGGGCACATCAGTTCAAAAGGATTAATGAATACTAACAACTTCTTTGAAAAATAATTTTATTATATATTTTTTAATGTTGTTTCGTCCTCAAATATAACACCTCTTCAGGGGAACAACAATTAAACAATTGGCAGAACTTAAAAGAAAGTTTTTAAATTTTCTTCAATTTGCCGTCGTTGTGTAAAACATCTAGAAGTGTGTAAAATTTATAAAACTTAAATATTGTAACGATTAAAATATTAAGTATGTAAGTTTCATTTAATATCAAGTAAATTTAAATAATCTAATTAAAATAATGATCCACACTTCATAAATATCGTTAAAAAAATAATTTTAATTTAAGGTGGCATTATTCGTTAAATTTCGTTTCTCTGAAATATTTGGCCATAGTGAATGATATATATATATATATATATATATATATATATATATATATTATCGAGTTGCTCTTTGCCCCTTCTGTAAATAAAATATTAGAACATATATTCATATGTATATATATAATATGGTCTTTATAAAAAGTGAAAGCCAGAAAAGTTATCGTTGCGTCGTTATGACGCACTTCATAAATTTGAGAGTTATTTTATTATGAAAAATAATTTTTTTTTCACTTTCGCAATGGTTTCGGTGTATTAATCTGCTGCTATGAGAACTTCTGCGTAGCACAAAGAAAAATACTTAATAGAAATATTGAATTATTACGAAAATTATAAATGTTATGTTTAAATTATTATTGATTTACCAAAGAAAAATAAATTTTGTTATTGAAACCTAACACCGAAAAAATATATTTCTTTGAGTCTTACGCTGCTAAATGAGATCTTAGAGTCCAAATAAAAAACTTAAAAGAAAATATTAAGATTTGCATAAGATAATACCATGTATAATAAACAGAACTGAATCCAATCCAAATATCTTTCATATTAATCGTTATAAAATTATCACCTATTTAAATTAATTAAAACAACAGACAGTTTTTACAAACACAGTTTTTTGGACTTCCTCAGTTACTGTTTCTACAAAAATTATACAAAGAAATTAAACACTAAAATTATTAGAATATATTTATAACATTAGTAATAAAAATAGTAATAAAACTTGCACTTATGAAATTTTGATTTAAGGCAAAACTATTCCAAATGAATAGAAATCGAATCTTGACTTCTTACAAAGGTGGTACTTTTTTGGTGACGAGTTGACTTCACCTCAACTCAATTTGTAAGGTTTTGATAATAAAACGTACAACAAGTCTGAACTATTGCGTTGAGTGTGGATTACGTTTTGTTTTCGTCCTTTAAGAAATAATTTTTCTGTCTGCTTAGTCAAGTTTGCTTAATATAATTTTCGCTCTAAAGGGGGCTTGATTTGTGAATTAAAAATGCAATTCTGATTTTACAGTCAATTTTCTGGATGATTAATTAGAATATTCTAGAAATTTCATTTTTAAACATATATTAAGGTCACTTTTCTTTACATTAACCGCCTTATGAATTCGCTCGTTAGAGGCGAAACGTAGTTGTTCAAATTGCATCCATAAACCATTTACGACTATTTAAGCATTATATTTATGTACGCAACGACACGCTGTATTATTAAAGACGGAATCGTCTTACTGTTTGAAATAAAATTACAGTGTATTAGTTCTAATATTGAAACTGTTTATGCAAGTAACGTAAAAGTCATGGAAATGCTTTTGAGTACCCGAAACTGCGTGAAGAAGTGCATTCCAAAGATGATGTTATTAATCAGGAGACAAAGCAGTTATTCATAGCGAATTATTGAGTTGCTCTTTGACTTTTCTGTGACGTTCACGCCCCAGTTAATATTCGGAAAGTAGAAATAAAAATTTAATTGAAATATTTTCAACCGTCTTTTAAAAGGGACTCATCAGAGTTTTATTTATTTCGATTGAGGACGGAAAAATAACATAAGTGGTTCAAATTGCATTTTGAAAAGTGGATTTGAAGTCCCAACATTAGTTGGTATTAATGAATAATTTTTCTTCTTCTAAGTTGAAATTTTCAGCACTGAGACGTGACTGAAAAAATTATTATTGTGGCTTAAGCAATTATCTTATTCACCATTATTTTGTCATTGGCAACGGTTCATTTACTTGATTTATATATGATAAAAGATTTTTAAATTACTGGTATAATTAAGCCAAAAGAAATTAGCAACAAATGAAGTAACCATTATAAACGTTCTAAAGTTTATTTGTAAAATAGTTATTTTCAATCGTATATAAATCTTTTTTTTCTGTTTCAGTCAAAGGCTATGTGTTTGATTTACAAAATGTATTTAAATCAGTTAAAACAGCCTCTTTGCCAGGTTTTATTTCAATTTAAATATTAAATTATACTACGTTTCGTCTCTCATTACAGACTTCTTCAGGGACAAAAATTTAGCTGTACATGGAACTTCACTCCATGACTGCACTCGAAAACTCAAATGAGAGACAAAAAGTAGTATAGTTAATTTTTAAATTGAAATTAATGCTGAAAAAAAGGCTGTTAGAACTTATTTACTGTATTTTTAACTGTCTAATAAATTATATATTTATATACAAAATGTAATTAATTTTTCTTACTTTTTAAAAGGATGGTTAGAAAAAATGCATATCATTAATTCAAATTTTAAATGTAAATAGTATAATAAGAAGTAGAATTTGTACTCTTGTAATTTACAATGGTTTGCAAGTAATTATTGTAACGAACTATGTTAAAAATGTTATTGAAAGTCGCTAATAAACCTTGGGTTGGTGTGAGGTAAAACCTAAAAAAATCAAAAAATCAGGCTTTTTCAGGTATAAAAATTTAGATGTACAAGGAATATCACTCCATGACTGCATTCGAAATCTCAAATGAGAGACGAAACTTAGTATAGTTTAATATTTGAATTGAAGTAAAAACCGGCAAAAGGTAATTTTAACTTATTTAAATTACTTATGTACAAAATGTATTTAACTTTTTTTACTTTTTAAAAGAAGGTTAGAAAAATGTATATAATTAATTAAAATTTTGTATGTGAGGGTATAATAAATTTAATGGGTTATAAGTAATGGTAACGTTCTATGTAAAAAATGTAATTGAAGGTCTCTAATAACCCTCGGATTGCTGCGACGTAAAACCTAATTAAAAAAGTAAAGATCTTTGGTTTGTTATAATCGGAATGAAATACTGGTAACGTTAGATGAAATCTAAGTGTAGTGACAATAGTAGTGACGAGGATGTACCGGGTACTCGTCGTAGCGGACGCCGGCCTGGTAGTCGTAGTCGGGGACGAGACGCTCGGGGGCGTCGTCGTCGTGGGCCAGCGCCTCAGGACCCGCGGTCAGCAGAAGCAGTAGCAGCGGCAGCATCGCAAAGCACGACTCACGCCCGACGGCCCGCACTCACGCGCCTTATAAAACTACCCTCGCCCCTCCAGGCTGCAGGCCCTCCGCGCGACGCCTGCGCCGCGACGCTCCGGCCACACCATAACCACCTACTTACTTCGACTTTAATGGCAGCTGCAACCCACATTTACCATTACGATTTATCTTTAGTCTCGGAGGTATCTAATTGATACTGACGTAAGGCGGTTGGAAGCGCAAAGAACACCACTTTACCTTAGAAATAATTAAGTTCACCTATAGACCAGGATTTAGTTTCCCTTTCACAACTCAACCTGTTCGTTTATAAAAAAAACTCGCTAAAAGTCTCACCATGCTAGACCTTAACAAAGGTGAAAATTCAAACATTCTGTATAATTCATATACTGTAGGAACCGTCAAGTAAATCAAACACATCACAGAGGAACACTTCTTTAAGCATGAGAGCTGCTGAATGTGTTAAAAAATTTAATGGAAACCACATAACAATCTCATTTCACCTCGGTTCCAGCGTTTCGTCTATGTAAAATACAAACAGTAACTTCGTCAGTGATCTCCACATTAAACGAAATTTATTTTGCAATTAGTCTTTATTGAAATGTTATTCCTGGCTAAACCTTTAGAAAACCGAAACAAGATGGATGTTGAAATTTAAGTTAATAGCCAAGGACAGGAATTGATCAGACTGAAAGGATGGAGTTATCCATCGTCGTCTCTTTTTCAGCGAATTCAGGAGAATTCAGGAAGGATAAAAGGAAAGATTCGGTACGTGAGTTTCTTTTACTAAACCATCAAAACCTGAACGAAAATAAAGAAACTGCAATGGTTTTGAAGATCAAGTTTAATAAATTAGAAGAGTACTTAGCTGAAGAGAACCCAGGAGCCTAGCTATGTTTCCAGAAAAGAATACCGAGCACGAACTGACTTCTTTAGCGCTTTGAAAAGTTTCGGTGGCTACTCCCTCTCCGTTTACGTCAGTGTAATAAAGTGGGAGAAATTTTAGTCAAGCGTGGACGTGAGGGGCCCCTTCTTTACTAGTTAAATCCGATTTTATGCAAGTGCATCTTTGTAACTGAACGCGAACCTACTTCTGCAAAATTTCATCTTGAAACAAGACGTCTTTGTTGTTCGTTATGTCACTAATTCCCGAAAGCCACAACTTGATAACTGTCTAATGGAAATTTACAGAAGTTTAGATACACCAAGTTAAGAAAATGGAAAATAATGGTCACAATATGAAATTATGTGCGTGTAAAAATTGAAATATTTGGATAGTTTTAAAGTTGGGTATGGCAGCAGATCCAGTGTCTCAGTGAATGTGCATTTAGTCTGTGAGGTATAAAATCCTAGTCTAAAGAGAACACATAAAGATGTACTTACGAGAAGTCTAAGAACAACAACTACATAGGAAGTAGTTAGTTACGTTGGAGCAAGGAGAACCGTTATACAAGATCATCCATTAACAAAACATCAGTGGTTACATACGTCACTAAAATATTTTCGGAATATTTAAATTTCTACCGTATTACACTGAACTAGTTTACAAATAGTTTGTTTTCTGAAGTAGCTCATTTCCATTTAAATGCTCAAGTTTACGAACATGTTATGGGTCCATAAAAATTATAATTGAAATCTCATAAAGGTTGGATAATCTCTCCTCAAGTTGAAGTATGGGTGATTCGAGGATAAGTTGCCCATTATTTTCTTCTAAAACAAGCTTAATGAGGTCCTATACATAAATTATAAACTGAAAAACCGGACATGTCATAAATTTTTCCAGGAAGTCTACAAAGCCAAGATATGATATCATAAAAGATGTTACAACATGTGAAATGATTTTTTGGATGTTGTAAACGAAATATTTTTCCAGATTTTTACTGATGAAAACATGATAGCCAATTTAAATAAATTGTTCAAGTTATTGATTTTCCTCGGAAACTCATATACGTATATATGATGAAATGCAGCCTACTCTGTCGTAAACGTATCGAAGTGGCAATCAATATACAGTAGAAGAAATTGGAAAGAAGTAATTTAATAAATATAATGTCCAACTTGTCAGCTCTATCGCTATCGAATCTAGATTCGATTCCCGGGTACGGTCGACATTTTTCCCTTATTATCTTCTAAATTCAGTTACATGACTTTTTAACTGAGCTTCAATTGAAGCAATTATTCTCGCTTTGAATTATACGTATATTCCTTTGGTATTTACTTAGAAAATTACTTCCCTGTCTTCTTCTTCCATCTTTTATATTTATTTTATATTAAATTCAAAACTAGATAATTTTAATGTAGAATTCAGTTCAATTTAGGATACCTTGGTTTCCCTACCACAGTTAACGTTAAGATTTGTTCAAAATTCTTTGATATAATAGTAGAAAATTTTCGGAAACTTTTAAATGAAACTATTTTAAATTTAGACAATCAAATTTTATGTTCGAACCTTTTTTATTTTATTTAAATAATATTTTTCAACAATCACTAAAAAGTTTTCTTTCAGTATTTTAGTTAGAAGAATTATCCACATTTTTGCGAAATTTTAGATTATGTTAATTACAGTCACAAATTTATTATTATTGTTCACCGAGGAAGTTCCGAATTAAGTCGGGAGGTCGTGATATATTGTTTTAATTGAATTGATTAAATTGTTGAATAATAAAACTTTTTAACTATTTCAGAGATATTTAATTTCGATTAAGGTACTTTAACTGCAATTTACTTCAAATCTACGGAGATTCCAAAGAGTTCGTCTAGGTAGAAAACTTGTTATTGTAGCGGGAAAATTTAAGACATTTATTTTGCTTTATTGACGAACGGTTTCATGAATGAAAATATTGTAATATTCGTGTTTTGAAATGTCAGTCAAGTTTAGCACACCACAAAATTTTTATATAGCTGTCCTCTTTCATTAAGCCGTAAAATAAACGCGCATTATTTACAGACTGCGCAAGTTTAGCATAGACGGGGTTGATGCGTAGTTAATGTGCACTCAAATTTCCAGGGATTGGACCGGGGAAAAAATGTATTATTGCCCCGGTCGACATAGAACAAAATGTGTCACATGATTGTGTAATAATGACATTTCGTTTCATGGAATCATGATTAATCATATCTAATGTTACTCAATCGATAATGGAATTCATTAATTTAAATGTCTTTTTTTATCAAATGAGCAGACAGTGAAGGTTCTCGGTAAAACTGCGGAAATATTAGCAAGGTTTTATGATAGCCAAAATATTTCATCACTTCATTGACCAATGTCCATGTTATTTATTAAGAAACAACTAATGTAAGCATAGATAATAAACACTTGATTGCAAAAATTTCATTATAAATTCCGAGCATTTAGTATATTGCTTATTTTCTTCTATTGTTCCTTATTATTCATTTACACTCTGAATTTTACTAATACTTATGGTCAGCGCTGTATTTTAAATTGAAAAATTTATGATGAGTCTTTTCATATGATATCGTAGCAGATAGATATTCTTTGTAACAAATGAACGTAGACTTTCCCGGTGAATAATTCGGATAAAATCTTCACGGTTAACCAACCGGGTCAGGTATTTAAAAGAACACAACGTTTCTGCCGCCGTCTTCAGTCTATATGTTCTTTTAAATACCTTTTCAACACCTGACCCGGTTGGCAAACCGTAAAAACTTTCATCCTAATTCTTTGTAACGTTTGTTACTCTTCTCCGATAAACGTTTCAATATTAATATAGACAGAATATATTTATAGTGATTAAATTGAGGGAAGGGAAAAATTTGTAAAATATTGTAAACACCAGTAGAAATGTAAAAAATTATACTGAAATTTATTTCGTCATGTTAACATGGAAAGTAGGATTAATTACACGTATTTGAGACCACAACAAAAAGATTTAGTGTCTCTGGTTCTGAAAAGATTATTCCGGGATCGCGTATTTGCCCTCATTGCATTTTATGTATAATATTGAATATCTTCTACCAACAATATAATCAATATATGAAGAAAAAGTTCCCCAACATTAGTGTCAGAGTATTGAGAAATTTATGTTACATAGTACGGTGTATGGTGTAGGGGCTAGCGTTCCTGCCTCACAACCCAGAGGCCCCGGGTTCGAATCCCGGCATGGGCTGGGATGTTTGTGTCGTCATGGTCGCGAATACAGGGATCGATACCCTGACCACGTGTCTCTCCAAATTCGGAATGTGTAATGCAAGATGACAGTCCGTAGTCGACTCGGTAGGCCAAGGCCGTCAATGGTGGGCTGTAGAGCCAAGGAGGAAGGAAGTACGGTTAGTGGTCAGTGATAAGAAATTAATTATACTCATTTATCAATAAAAACTGTAGAAAATGATCGTTTAAGATGAAGAAAACATTTTAAATATAATGTTTCATTTATATTTTTATTAATCGTATAATTGCCAAAATATGCTTCAGTGACAAAGTCGAGTTAGTAAAAAAATGTTAAACGCTTGTAACAGGCACTTTATGGTACGCTGGAAATGTTTTTATTTGTTCTATTGTAGAAAGAAAGATTACCTAGTAAACCAGAGTCAGAGAGAAAGAGAAAGAGAAAGAGAAAGAGAGAGAGAGAGAGAGAGAGAGAGAGAGAGAGAATAAATAATGGAAGAAGTGTTGGAGGGAGGTTAGGAAGTGGATTGCCAGCGTAGCTCAGTAGGCCCCCTCCCTAATTTTAATCACATGTCTTTGATTTCAACGATTAAAATTCGGCAAGAATATTCTAGCTCGGAGACAGGCAGGCAAGAGGTAGAAATTTCCCGGGACCAGTGGACCTGGTTGAGAAGTGCCTGTCTGCGGCTTCAAAAGATTAGATAAAAATTCATGCGCTGGACGAAGGACGTAAAAAGATTGGCGAACACACGTCACGCGTGGTAGTGGTTGGTACTAGTTTATCTGTGAAGAGAGAATATGAAAAATTAGCAGAGTGGATAAAGACGTTGAAAGGGTAAGGAAACAGAAGATGCAGACTGTATCTCGAAAGTGGAAGGGAAAAGGAAAACCGAGGAAGAACGAGAGAAGAGCGAAATGAACATTTAATAAGTCAGTGTTGATCGTGAGTTGAAAGGGAGGTAATCATTATTGCTCTGAGTTATAAGGAAGAGCTAGGAAAAAAGAGTTGTACTTCGGACTTTCTTCTAATTGAAATCCAAGTGGTAGTAAATGTGTATGGAGGAAAACTGGCTTTTCTCAATCACCGGAAAGAAACAGGTCCAGTGCTCTTTTCCGTCGACCGAGGGCAAATCAACAACCCGAAAAAGGAGGCCGCAGAGTGAGGGAGGGAAACTCTATTACGAAAACCTCCCGGAATTGCTGATAAGATGAGACAGGTTCGTCACGAACGTGAAAGCTCAGCTGCATGTTGTTACCCCAATAATTAACCCTGAGAAACCCTTTAAAATTTTAACAATCGTCCCCTTTAATTATTTTGAATAATTGTAATAGAGCGATAGACCCACAACAGAAATCGTTTTCTATTTAAATAAAAATATTATTATATTTTAAAAGCACAAGTAATATGTTATAATAATTTTTTAGATAATTAACCCCCTACATCATTTACAAAGTAAACATTGTATTGTTTATGCCGGATTTAATTACTTATGAATGTTGAAATAAATTTATTTGATATTGTAATGTGAAGCCTATTACTAATTAAGAGAGGTGATAAGTTGCTCTTATTAAGGACAAATGTATGCATGGAATAATGAAATATCATTTGAACATAAATTGGAGTTATGTTTACAAATGAACTGAAATCGTATGAATAGGAATAAGCTCTTTAATTTTGATTATGTGATGAGTAAATGTGGAATCTTCTTCCTTCCACTCTACAGCCCATTGAGGGCCTGGGCCTACCGTGTCGACTGCGGACTGTCAGCTTGCATGACACATTCCGAGAGTAAATGTTGATAACATAATATTATTATAGTGCGAATAAAATTAGGGAAACGTTACACATTGCCGGGATTTAAGAGATTCTTGCTCGTTCAGCTGATTTCCAGGTTTGGCAGTTGGGCTCTACAAATTTTCTCAATTTGATGGCACTCGTAAATTTGATACCAAAATAGTAATTTAAGTTGAAGCAGGGAAATACGATAGAGTTAATATTATTTTAAATATATTTTACTACTACTAATAATAATGAACCTATGTATAGTTGTCACTGTTCGTCCTGACACCTGAAGTTTCTATAAATTGCGACGTCATCTGTGGTACTAAACTCATCAAAGTGAACTAAAGTAACAAGATGAAAGTCGGGCTGTAAAACCACTGGCAGTAATTTAAATAATACTTAATATTCTGTATATTATTTGTACGGAAGGTTAAAGCACCATTCCTGAAGATTGAATAATCTTGTATAAATAAACTAAAACGTTGGACATTTAATTGGAGACTAACGGAAGGTTATTACATGCTGCAGGCCTCATGTGATAGGAGATGGCGGTTGCATCGCGATCGCGATGTTAGATTCTCAATAAACCAGTTTCAATTTGCAATGTCTCTCGAAAAACTTTATCGTACATATTTATTGTTTAATATATGTGGAATGTTTCCAGTCATTGAAGGATGGCCATGTTGCTCTTGATCATTCCTTATATGATCAGTTAATTCTGATGTCCGACTCAAACATCATTCTGATAGAAGCTATAGAGCGTCACGGTGGAACCTGTCATTAAAATTAGGTAATGGAAACTTCACCGGTGTGTGTGTAAATCCGGGAAAACTTTTTCAAAACTGACAACGTTCCGCCTGAGTCATCTTTGAAGATTTATGACGTCAGTAACTCTTCGTGACGAAACCTCGTATGCGTTTCTTTGACTATAAGGACAAATTTGACAGACGGATAATAAATTGAATAAACTATATCATTAGTTTCCTATATCCACAAAATAATTTTGTGTTTTCTTTTATCAATCCCATGCAGAAATTATGTCGTCTTGTGACTGATCGGACGTTAATATGGATTATGCAAAACCGGTTGCGGAATTCATGTCACCTCGGATTGATCGACATTTGACTGCTTACTAATGGCGATGCCTGTGGACAGTTTTTTCTTATTGGAGATATCTATGCAGATTAGTTAGATGTAAATTAATTATTCCATTTTCGTATTAAAGAGTCGTATTTCAATCACTCTGGTTTGAAAAGGATAATTTAATATGAAATTATAGCTGGCTTATATGCTCATTAATATTTCCCGGCTGCGGAAACAACGTCCATTGCTTACTGAATTTTTCAAGCTGTACGTAATTAAGTATAAACTTCATAATGTCTGTCAGTAAGGCGTATCATTCACTCGAAAATATCTACTATGAGACAATAGCTAAATTTATGTTAGTAAAATTCATTGAATTTAGGTGGCAGTGGAGAAACATATAGGGATACTTCATGGATTTTCATAATATATCGAAAATTTAGAAGTTGAGAATGAAATATTATTGACCGAACACGGGAATAGATCCTGGGACCTCCCACTTACCGGGCGGATTCTCTATCGCTGAGATAGTTCAGAACCCAGATTCCATTCCCGGGTCCGGTCGACGTTCTTATCTTCTAAATTCGGTTTTGAAAGGAAACGAATAGAAGCCTTTGAAAGGTAGTGCTATAGGAGAATGCTAAAAATCAGATGGGAGGACTGAGTTACTGACGAGGAATTTATAAGCAAAATACGGGAAGAGCGAAATATATGGAGGACAATGACCAAGAGAAGCGATAGATTAATAGGCTACGTTTTAAGACATGAGGGTCTTATAAAATTAGCATTAGAGGGAAGCCAGTAGGGTAAGAACAAAAGAGGGAGGCAAAGGACGGAATACGCTAAGGAGGCGACGAAGGATGTGGTAGTTGTGCTGAAAAGAAATGGCTTGCGCAAGATAGGTTAGCATGGAGTGTTGCATCAGACCAGTGTTAGGACTGAATAACACAACAAAAAATTCAGTTTCATGCCCTTTACTGAGATTCAATTGAAGTGATTCTTTTCGTTTTGAAGTATATGGAATATTCTGGTGTTCTTTACCACGAAAATTACTTCCCTGTCTTTTTCTACCGTCTTATATATATATATATATATATATCTTCTCTAATAATAAATTCAAACTAAATATTTCTAATTCAATCTTCTTTACCTCGGTTTCCCTTCCACTGCAACCCATTCCATATTTATAGAGAAGTCAGGTCACAACTAGGAAAGTCCCTTTCCTCCACTCCACTTAAATATTAAATCAACAACCACTTTAAGACCACTGCAGACAAATTTTAATTGACTGCATTATTTATTTTGCATGCAAAACATTATTAAAATTTTTGATCGTATTAAATGACTAATTAGGATAATTAGTGACGCTGTTATTATAAATAACAATATTCCTGAATAATAATTCTTAATAGCATCTAATAAGAAAATAGTTTTTTATATAACTTATACAGACAAAAGTAAATGTCTGAGTGAACTTAACCCTTTGACAAACGAGCCCTTAACAGGGAGCCTGACCGTAATTGGCAAATTGGATGAAACCACACACTCGTAATCTCAGTTTTCAGGTCTGACCTGGCCTTCGATCTTTCTCCCCGCCATATGAGACATTTTCAAGACATAGTAAAAGAAAACCAACATAAAAATATTACCATGAACAGTGAAGGCCAGCTTTGAAGTGTATCTTTATAATTGTATCGGTGCTGCCTACTTACGTGCCATTTAGCTAAAACCATACACTGAATTACATTACAATACAAAACTGATTTTCAACACTCATAAATCACAGATTCACTGGATGATGTAATCAGAATCCTTGTTAAAGGTCGCCTCCCAGCGTCGTTGTGGTTTGGCGTTGAAGGAATCTGTAATTGAGTTGCTACGAAATACTTCATCGTAATACTTTTAAGTAGTTTTACGAATTTTAGGAAGGGCGTAGGCTCTGGTTTTATTAACAGAAGCTATTGACAAGGAGTTAATAGTGGTAAAATGTATGTAATATTAATTTTTTAAGTTTTATATGATAGTTTTAATTTCTGTGTGATGAACCAAAGCATTTTTAATTATTAAAAATTTCGTAAAGAGACTTCAATATTCCCAAAATATTCAGAACTATGAAAGCTTCAGGTAATATTTGTTTTTGTGGTATTCAGTCCTAGACTGGTCTGGTGCAATACTCCATGCTAATCTACCTTGCGCAAGACTTTTTATTTCCCCATAACTACCAGATCCAACATCCTCCCTAATATGATTAGTTTTTTCCATCCTTAGTCCACCTCTTCTGTTCTTACCCCACGCACTTACCTCTAATCCTAATTGTACAAAACCCTAATTTCTGAAAACGGGGCCCATTAATATATCCCTTCTCTCGGTCAACGTCCTCCATATTGTTCTCTCTTCCACTATTCTCGTTAGTGATTCTATTCACCCATCTGATTTTCAGCATTCACCTATAGCACCACGTTTCAAAGTATTCTATTCTTTTCCTTTCTGCAACTTCTACCGTTCATGTTTCGCACCCATATAACGTCACACTCCACAAGAACATTTTTAGTAATAATTTTCTAATATTCACACTTATATTACCGGTCAGTGAGTTCCTCTTTTCTTTGAGCAAATCTTTCTTACCTGTGCTATCCTACTCTTTACGTCTACTACACTTCTACCACCCCTAGTTATCATGCTGCTCAAGTAGCAATATAGTATGGGAAACAGTGGAATAACAAAGGGTGTTAGATTGGAAAGGGATATTTTGACGGAAGTTAAGGAATTCTGCTACTTGGAAAGCACGATAACTAGAAATGGTAGAAGTATAGTAGACATAAAGAGTAGGATAGCACAGGTAAGAAAGTCATTCGCGAAAAAGAGGAATTTACTTAGGAGTAATATAAGAGTGAATATTAGGAAACCATTGCTATAAATTTTCGTATGGAGCGTTATAAGTGTGCGAAACGTGAGCGATAGGAGTTGCAGAAAGGAAAAGAATAGATGCCTTTGAAATGAGATGGTATAGAAGAATGCTGAAAATTAAATGGGTGAATAGAATCATTAACGAGGGAAGTTATAAACAGAATAGGGGAAGAGCAAACAATATGGAGGACGTTCACCAAGAGAAGGGAGAAATTAATAGGCCAAGATTGAGACATGAGGGTCTTTCAAGATTTTAATTAGCTGGAAGTGTGTGGATTAAGAACCGAAGAGCGAGGCCAAGGATGGAATGCGCCCAGCAGATAAGGGAGGATTGTGGTATTTGTTAATTATTCGGAAATAAAAAGGCTTGCCCCAGATAGATTAGCATGGAAGGTTGCATCAGACCAGTCTTTGGAGTGAATACGACAAAATCTAGTTATATGTATGACTGAACACTCCAATAAACAAACGCTTTTATTCTGAATCTCAGATATTTTTCTTTGACCCGAAAAATCAACTTTGTTGCTAATTAGTTTTGTATGAAAAGTTATTTTCTTTGACGCATAACGTTTGCACAATTTGGACTGTTCAATAGAAATAAACTTATTAAAAGAGGTATTTAAGTATGAAATATACTTAATTACCCGGTGAGAGACAAAATCTCCGTGAATGAATTCCAGACATCAAGTGCTAAAACCTTGTTTACTAATACAAAATATCTAAAAGCAACATAATGACGATAATACAAGTTCTGTAAATATATGATAACAAACGCAATGGAGTAGCATTTATGTTTAGACATGGCTACAGCAGTAAACTGAAAGTTTATTTGCAATTACTTCCTGAGAAATAGGAAAAAATACCGCTATTGTGAGCTATCTTCTGTTGTAACATCTATCGCTTATCTTTGCAAATGTAGTGTTTTGGAGTTCCCACGTTCATTGATGTTTTTCTGTATTCTATGCACCTGCGTGAATTTATTTTACAATGTGCTTCTGTAAAGTTTTATTTTGCTAAATACATGTAATAATATCTGTTACTGTGTATTTAGACGAGAACCTATCTATGCACAACATATTTATTGTAAGTATCGTAGATCTCAAGGAATATCAAATTCTTTCTCTGCCCTTAATATTCAAGATTATATCAGAAATGTTAGTTTACTTGGTAGTTCACCCCCCACGCTATGTTTACAGGCATCAATGGAAACTTTGACTTTTCTACATTCCCGACTAATTTTGTGTGAACTCGAAGTTAATTTTTAGTGATCAATAAAAGACTCAAAAATATGTGGCCAAGTGAATTATTTTAAATTGAACTAATAATTGTTTATTTAAAATCTACTGGCGATATCATTAGACATTTGCCTGATCATTTTATGAGATGCTAATACAATTAGTAGCCATCATCGTTTAAGCTCATAGAATTGTAAATTAATCTGATTGATAAATAAATTAATTTAACTTGCCGCCAATCTGTTGTTCATTTGGTTTAATCAGATCACCTGACAGGTTGTTTAATATGATATTAACAATCCAACGCTAATACGATTTCCCCAATGACTGTTACCAGTGTAAGTGAAATTTTTTCTGCATCATGGACGAAACATGTGCAGGAAAGTAAAACATTAAGTTTCCGTGTTACTCTTTACGTGATGCTGCACTATCCTTGCGTTCAAATCACCAGAATAATGAGTAGATGTAGAGGAACGTTAACTCTTGAGTAAACCTATTAGTACCGTTGAAGATCATGGGAAAGCTTCCATGATAACAGAATTAAATAAATATCGTTTATTTTAGCCGAATTTGAACCTCAGATTCAAATTTTTGTGATTGATACTGTTGTTATTCCAAGTCTCAGACACTAAATCTTACACCGTTTACGTTTACATTAAAATAAAAAAGGACTATCGGTAAATATATCTTACTTATTATTTTATTTCAACATATTTTAACTCTTCCTTAAATTAAGCTAGAGACAAATATCGACGTTTTTTAAATTTATTTTAAGTCACATGAACCTTGTGGTCATTGGCGATTGCTATATTTTTACGTCACATATTTACATAGGTAACATTTAATTGGTTGTCATAATTTGTTACGGAGCTTTGTCATTAATGAATTTTTTGAATGCTGTATTGTGTTTGTAGTGTTGAGTACGACATTTATCTTCTTTTGCAGATTTTTAAGAGAGACTTACTCTATCTTGAACTGCAATAACAAAAATTGTTTTAAAGTGTAATAATAATAAGGGAGATTATTTTAAATTATTTATCAAATTTATCAATAACAAGTTTTATTTCCTGCGCTTGATGACAATTATATATATATTAAGGAAACTTACCATTTAAATATCAAGAAGGTTCTCAGGGCGAATTACTGGCGTAACAACGTGTGTAGCAGAGATTTTACGTTCTTTCGCTACGAAACCGTTCCATCTTTAAGCGATTCTGGAACATCCACGTAGTAGTTTTCTTCCCTCATTTTTTGGTTTCCTTTGTCAGGTTGTGGACGAAGGGTTGTCGACGGAAAAGGGTCTGGACCTGGTACTGCCTGGTGATTGAGGATAACCAGTATTCCTCCTTGACAATGTTTATATCTTAGCGGAAAATTTTGATAACATAGTCCGTGGCCAGGACAATCTCAAATTTTTAACTGTCCACTCTAAATGATCACAATTGCTGTTCAGTCTTAATCATATTGTCTCTTAACCTCCAATCTTAACTTCCAATCAAAATGTGATTAATTTTCCAAACATAACAAGTTTCTCGGTTTTTTTAAAAAAATAATTTGTCCCTAATTCCTTGTTTCATATTCCTTCCAGTGGCGGAGCCCGATACTGCCCAATAAAAATTATTCTTTCTCCTCCGTGGTGCGAGCTTTTAGCCCCACTCTATCTACGTTTTAGGGAAAAACACCAGCCTCCTGACCACCTAAAGTCACCAAATCTCACGATTTTATTACCCCTGTCTGTAACTTTCCAATTCTCACACGCCGCTTGTCTTTGATTCCGTACCGCCAAATATCGCACATAGTTGTCTTTTACCGTTGCAGCTATGATCACAAGACAATATTACAATGGAAGTCACTAACATCGTAATTATACGTGTGAAACTTAAACTATGCATGTCATTGACCCAAAAAAGTATTTATTACACGATAATATCGACCGTTCTTGAATGATCTAAAATTTTCATTCCCGTCCCTAGAGGTAGTACTCAAGTCTTTCCCCACAGTTTTGAATTTGAGTCATAAAAAATATGTGCTCTGTGGAAAATATATACTCAAATCTACATATTCATAAGATCGTACTATCCGACTAACTTGCTTAATGAGAAGTAATAAAAATCTCTAAGTAGCATCACTGCTGAATGATCTAAAATTCAGTGAGAAAGCGAGACTTATACTTTCAAGGACGTAAAAAGTCCACATAGTTATTACCTAAAATTTATCACTTTACTACTCTTTAAGGAATGATTTTCCAAATTATTTTTATTTCCACTTTCATTAACTTTTGTAAGCTATAATTCAGAAGAAAGAATGTATATCTCATCGATTTACATTCCGGGATAAATCAGTAGGGTATAAAGGAAAATCTTTATATGTGACTGGAAAAAACGTATATAGAGATAAAGAGCTGGTATAAGAATGAAAGCATTGTAAAGTTTTGAATGGCATCAGAACGTAATTCTTAAAAAATATCCAAGCGACTGTACTCCAATTAACTTGATGGAAAACAACGTTTCGCCTATGAAACATGGTTCCGTACTAAAATATCTCGAAAGAATAATTATTATTAGCACTAATTAGTGAGCTCCAGTAATCTGTGAATCTGAAGTGCTTCGTTCTTGAAGTAGTTCCCAGAAATTTAAAAATGACTGAATTGGTAGGGTAACACTCATTTATGCAGTAGTAAATATTAAACGAAACATGATGGTGTTTTCTAATAATAATTTCGTTATCAAATTTACGTACACATGTAAAGTGGTTCTGAACATTAATACGTAACTGCAGTATTATTTCACACTTGCATTTTATCAGCATTAACATATGTCAGTCTTTAATTAAGCTTAAAATCTATTAAACATTTATATTCTATTAATGCATATCATTTTCTTACTTCTTATATAATGGCTCAGTATGATAACACAAATAAAAATATACAAAATACTCTCGTAAAACCTCATTTCTCCAAATATTAATATATGTTTGTAACAGAACAGTAAAATTATTCTAGGCGATACGTTTTCTCTTAAGTGGAATGGAAACGAAAATAATAGTTAAACAATTATTTTTGAAAATGTGCGGCCACGCAAAGAAAAGAAAGAAGTATTAAGACGTATGATAAATTCTTATAAAGTATATAAACCAGTCAACATTCGTGTATACCATAACAACAGTTGCTCTTCGTGTCCTGGCAATATTTAACATAATCATGTTTACTCAATCAAGTAAATTACTCCTTCGTACTTTTACTTGAAGGACTTCTTCTCTGGCACAACAGCCCGATTTAGGCCAAGACCGTCTACACTACTCTGGATCTATCCGTAGCTACCAACTTCCAAATTTTTAACACCCGTCCCTTAA
Organism: Eucriotettix oculatus; assembly: GCA_034510155.1. Taxonomy (NCBI): domain Eukaryota; kingdom Metazoa; phylum Arthropoda; class Insecta; order Orthoptera; family Tetrigidae; genus Eucriotettix; species Eucriotettix oculatus. Next base: position 41,466,679 of record CM067376.1, on the reverse strand, counting down.
AGGCCCTTGTGTACACCATCTATCCATCTTAAAGCGGGCCTTCCTCTCTTCCTCGTACCAATCATCTTGTATAAAGTTATTCGTTTACATATATATCCCTCCTCCTTTCTGTATATGTGGCCCAGCAATCTCATCCATTCAGCTTTAATTATTTTTATTATCTCAGGTTCTTTATATGGATCTTACAGTTCTGAGTTATATTTCACGCTACAATTTCCTCCATCCTGAGTTGGTCCATATATATTTCTTAGGACCGTCCTTTAAAAATCTGTAGTTTGTTTTACGTTGTTCTTAAAGAACATATAAGCAAAATATTACAAAATCCATTTAATAGTTAAAATTGCCAGTTCTTCTTTCAAGAATAAACAATTTTCTCTTATTTGGATGCATGAAAAATAATTAGTGGAGTCTCAAACATATATTTTTTCGGTAACAAATTTGTTCAAATCTTTTAATAAAAATGTTGCCTTTCTCAGGTACAAACGTCATTCTCCATCGCCTTTAAAATTCTGTTTATTGATAAAAAATTTCATAATCGGTCAGTCATATTTGCCTTTCGGTATTAGGTAGCAGCGGCTGTCCTTTGAGCAGGTCTCAATGAGCAGTGACCTCACAGAGAATTTCTTGTCAAGCAGACTAATGTCAATCGTACTTAAATTTTTTGTATATTATATATTATTTAAAACATTTAATATGCATGAACTGTACGCACAATTATAAGTAAAATCGTGGCAACTGAAATTGAGCGGTACATATTAAGTATGTCTGATGCAGAGCTAATGTTTTATATAAAATGTAAAACCTTTTCTTTTTCTTTGTTTATTGTCACATCAACCGACGTTCATTTTACAATTACTCCTGCATTTATAATACTAATACATGCAATATAATAATTTAAAATAATAAGGAGGGCTACAAAAAACTATGTGCAAACGTAATGAACTTTATCAGCCTTCAATTGTTGATTAGTATTACTAACGGAAATTATATAATGTATTTCAATCAAACTATATTACCATAGAGTATAACTTATATACAATAATATTTTTTAAATAAAATGTAAACTAAATCCTTAATAGTGTGTTACATCTTACATTACCAAAGACATTTTCTAAATCTACTAATTCTATGAACGTAGACCAGTTTCTACTTAACCTGTCGTCTAAAATTTGACGCAGTGTCAATATTTCTTCCCTTATCCCAGTCTTCCCTAAACCAAATTGATCTCCCAACTCTCATTCTATTTGACGTTCCTGAATACTATTTTTGTTAATATTTTGCACGCATGAGATACTAAACGCGTTCCTTGTTTAATAATCTTTCCAATTTACCTGTGCGATTCGTGATATACAAACTTGTCGAAAAAGGCCATCTCCTAGTCTTCGTAAATTACATTTTTTTAAGAAAAACAATGAATCCTTAAAGTAATATAAAAAATTCAGAAATTACGAAACTTGGACTTGAAACTTTGACCACTCACAGCAAACGTTCAGTCCCAGTCACACACAGACAGCATGGAGGACAAACCGTACTAATGTGCCTGGTAAGGATCGGCCAATCGGACAAGTGGTGCCTGGTGGATGTGACGTCATGGAATATTGTGCTTCAATTAGAGGACATTCCCTGTCACTTTGGAATTACTTGTCACTACGTAATATTTTAAACAGTTACCAACCTCACTGTATAGAAATTTAAAATGACATTTTCACTAAACGATTTTATTAAATTAATTTAATGATTTTATTTAGTGCCTAGAAAAAATCAGTCTAAGTGGTCTAGTGGCTAACGTCGCTGCCTCACAACCCAGGGGTCTCTGGTTCTAATCCTGGCATGTGCTTGGATTTTTTTGTCGTCATGGTCACGGAGACTTGGATTGAGACTGCTGGAGAATAAATAATCTGACCACGTGTCACTCTATATTCGGAATGTGTCGTGTAAGATGACAGTCCGCAGTCGACCCGGTAGGCCAAGGCCCTGAATGGGCTGTGTAGTCACGGAAGAAGACGAAAGAATCGATCAGGACGGTCACAAGTTTCACTACACCATCAACTATTTTTTTAATACATGCGCTGAACCACATAAGGGAAAGTTTAGTGCTCTTAAAACAAATACTGGGGATTTTAGCCATGAAATATATTTTGTGATATACTGCTTATATATGTTCTTGAAGAGAAAAACAAGTGAAAGTACGAGGCAGCAATTTACTGGAATGAGTAAACGTGATTATGTTAAAGGCTGCTACGGCAGGAAGCGCAACAGTTATTATGCTATAAATGAATATTTATCGTTGTTTATGAATTCAGCTTTGACTAAATAATTATTCACAGTTGCTTCATGAGAATTTATCATGCGTCCTAAAACTTGTTTCGTTTTTCACTTCTGGAGTATTGCAATTGGACCGTAATATTGGATAAGGAGTGACGTCGTCATGTCGTACAACGCGTCCGCAGTAGCGTCGGTGAGCGTCACTCATGGAGGTAATTTGCATGTGAAAACCGGCGTCGGGCTTAACGCGGCGATATGAACTTCTTTGTGGTATGTTTAAAGCGAGTGTCTGTTTCAGCACAGCGTCCGTTCGTTAGTCCACAACGGGAAACAATTCTTTAAAGAAACACGGTAAGGAAACACTGAAGGCTCTGCTTTCAACAGGCTTTTATGCAACAAACATGGACGTTTTAAATTATCTGATTGGAACCGCAGACAGTTTGGTATTTTGCATAGACATACATTTCGGAAACTTAAAATATATTTAAATTATTATATTTGATTACATATATTAGCTGACGAGTAGCAGTATTTTTAATGGAGATCTTTAATTAATTATACAATATTGTAATACTAAAAATTCACCTCATAAACACCGCAAAGTTCTAGTGACGCAATCCAAACAATTTTCAGACAACCATATAAACAAATAAAAATGTAAGAAAATTATAAGTGATTGAAACTTATGTTATCATAGTAGATTGCATTTCATTATGCCTGAGCAACGTTCTCAGCACCACATTACAATCCTGGATGTTGACTGTTGCGATTACAAACCAACTTTTTATGTTTACAATAAATAAAAACTTTACTCCTGAGGAAGTCTCACAATGGAGATGAAACGTGGCTTTGAATAAATAGTGATAAATTTATATGCTGACTTTTTGACCGTCTTTTTATTTATTGTAAATTTTAAAGTCAGAAATCTATGCTGTGAATATTTTGACATGTGAATTGAATTTCATTTTTGAAAAAATGAACTTTCTACATGTCATGTGATCTATTACTCTCGCATCATCATTCTGGCGACTTATTTTCACTAACATTTTCTAGTTCAGAATAACTAACAATTCATATTTTTTTGTCTGTTATCGCTGTCTATTATGAATCTCCCAATTACAAACCAATTAAAAATAATGCTGACGCCAAGGAAGCAAAAAGCGTAGAAACCATCCACTGAAATAATTTCGTCAGGAGCAATAAAAAGGGGGATTAATTTAAAAGTGAGCGTCCTTGTATCACAAATTAACCTGTTTACATTTGCAAATTAATTATAGCTTTCCTTAAGTCTAAGTATTTATTTGAAGAACACATAACGTAAAGTATTTAGTTTATAACTTTTTAATACATTCATTACTAATTTTCTCTCCGCCTAATCTATACCAATAAATAAAATTGAACCATCTGCCTGACCCTGTCCGTGTGTTTGTCTGAAATAGGCTCCGAAACGGTTCAACGGATTTCAATGAAAATTTGAGTGTTTACAAAAAGGAGAATTAATTTAAATACTAGTGCATATTTAATTTAGTTATTTGGAGAAGATATAAAATGATAAAGAATATGATTAGAAATATTAATTCTATGGGAATATTTCTTGGAATTGCCGAGGCATGTAAACCAACTGCGAGTTATAAGTCCTATTACGCGTTCCTATATCATTCACCCCACTTACTATTGTTGCAGAAAGCTGAGAAAAAATGAACTTCTTTGGATTGTCGATACGATATAAATACCGGGCAACGCCGGGTCCCTAGATAGTAATAAATGATACTTTGGAATATTAGATATGTTCACGAGTATCGTAGAATGTTTATTCTCAGATTAATTATAGTTGTCCATCTTATTGGTCTGAAGTTTTACTTTTAAAGTTATTTTACGGTTTAAATAATTTTTAAGATGTAATAATTATACTGATATATATATATATATATATAATTTAATAAATTAATATTTAACAAAATTCTATTAATTCGACTGATCAAATAATTTTACACAAATATATTACAGTAAGATTCAAATAATAAATTTCACATTAATATTCTTTTTTAATTTTCTATTGCAATAAATACTCTAATTTCAATTTAATTCTTACATGTTGGTTAATTGAATGTGTCAACGACTTCCATGACACCATTCTCGATTGTTTTCAAATTATAGTTATTTAACTGGTTTTCGCAGCAATCCAACCTAACCCCCTACAATTGGAAGTGTTAAAGGCCCATAACCCAGGAATTAAAACCATTCTCGGTCGGTATTAATGTCTACCAACCATAGTAAACATGTTAATATAGAGGAAAAACCCAGGATGGGTAAAACCTCTGGCGCCTGTTATATTGTTTATCTACCGGAATTATTTTTACTCTCTGAATATGGCGACAGTACTTTAGTCTCGCAAAGGGAACCGCTAGAATTTTTAACTTTCATAATATATTGTGAGTTACCAAATTTTACTCTCCGTTGCGGTTTAAGAAGTATTTCACCTGTATGAGATGTTGAAAAATTAAATGTACCGGTTTAAACTTGTAAAAATATGTTTCGGTTCTGTAAGTAAGTAGAGATCCATCTCGACAACAATTTTTAAGATAAATGTAAACTGGATCGGACAAATCATATGGAGAAACTGTTTACTGCAAGACATCATTGAAGGATTCATGGATTGTGTTTCAGGTCGTGGACGAAGATGGTTGACGACTTGAAGAAGGAAGATGCTGATGACAGGTCAACGTGGAGGAGTCCTGGAACCTGCGGAGTTGGTACAGTGAGTAATAATATAAATTTTAAGTATTGAAATTAAGAGACATATATGAAATGTTAAAATTATTTTTGATTATTTTAAAGACGACAGCAACTTTCTTCAATTTCTTAAATGTACTTGAGCACTTTAGATCTCTACTGAGGATGTACCAAACAACGGTAATTACCTTAATCTGAGAAAGTGTATATTATTCAGTTTGAGTAATTTAATTTTAGTAGGAAGCAAACACGATGTAATACTTCGTTCTTCGGGGTCTTCATAAATAATGTAATGCCATCGAACGTTGTAAGAAAATCATCTACGATGGAAACTGAGGCGCTCGTCGTTCGCTTTCTTTGGAGTGAATATAGAACGGTTTTCTAGTTTTGCATAAAAGCAATATTGAAGGAAAATTACTACAATGTATACATCTAAATATTTAACTTTGTGACGCCGGGGTTGCATGTGTCGTTACTAAATTAAAAACCGTGAATAATTTGTTTAACTTCGTGGAAGCTCCAGAATGTGGTCAATGCTAACAGAAGCAGGAATCTGCTTATTGAATTCCAAAATATCCCGTATTTGTCCTCTAATTGGAAAACGCCTCAAATCACGTAATTCTGACAACCCTAAAAACTGTTCATAGTTAATTCTTACTCGTAAACGAACCTTAATTACAAGCAAACCATATTCTGCATTATATTGTAATTATTTCATCGCTTCCAGCTCCAGTTAGATAGCTATGGTTAATCAAAGAGGAAAGTCTGGTTTAAGGGCAGAAAAATAAATCAACAGTGTTCATTAAATTGCTGATTGATCAACTATTATAATTGTATTAATCATTGAATTACAACCAAACATAATTTAGTTGCAATTACGACGTTTCGTCGATTTCTGTTTACTTCATCAGGTAAACAAATTTAGAAAATATTAATTTTGGATACATAGTATTCTGTTTTAATATAAAGTGCAATGTTAAATAAAATAAATATATGATAGACTTACATTTTTAAATATTAATAAGACTATTACACAATGTGGATAATTTTGTGTTGTGGACTTCATCCAGCGATGGTTTGAGCCAAATTTGTTTACTGAACATTGTGTAATATTTTTGAAAAAAAAATTTAAAATGATAACTGATGCTGTAGAATTCTGACTACTTTAATTTTTTTCCTTTAATTGCAACCATTACCATCATTAAAAATATTAGGAATCAAAAATCAATTTTTCCTCTTTAAGAAGTTACCTTCAAATATAGCATAAAACTTTACGAAACGAATATATGTTAATTTATGGAAGAAGGCAATATTGAGAGGGCATATAATATATGTTTGGAATTTCAAGACTGCTTAGACGAGTATTTTGCCACGTCTTGCGGGGTCAGACTCGGTAAAGAGGGGTGTTCCGGGACGGGGAAGTTTGACATAATTTATCGACGGCCCATTGGCGAATGTAAAATAATCCAGATAGTAGTTGGCAGAGCACTAACTGAGACAATCGGCAGAGAAATATTTTTACAGTCGTGTTTTGGAAGCAAGAAAGTGAAGTTATTCTAAAAAACAGAATTCACCGAGTGTCGTTCAGGTGTGTTAAGTGCTGTTGTGAAGCTAAAGATCACGAGAAGGAGGAGGAAATCTTTCCTGGTTAATGAGATAGGAACAAATTAGCTTAATGAATTTATTACTACGAAAATTTAGTTGTATTGTGCCGCATTATTAATTTTGCCTTTATCTACTCATGAGATATTTTATAAATAAAGTAGTAAACAATTTGAATCACTTAGCTTAGGTCTAATTAATGTATAAATAAACACATTAATAAAGTGATCATCACAATGTTATATTTTTCTATTTTTGAATGTTGAATGGGTATTTATTACACGTTTATGCACGTGCGGTGAAATTATTTGTGAAAGTACTTGAATGAAATATTGTAAATATTTAGTGAAGGAAACGCTAGGGAGAGCTGGAGAATGCTGTTGTTGTGTGTTCGTGGTTGGGCCAAGCCGCCCTTGGTTGAGGTCGTCTTCGCTGCGGTGGTCCACACCCCGGGGAAGGACAAGGGAAACCTTCTGGAAGCATTATGGCGAGACCGCGTTATTCCATCTGCACGACGCGGGGAGAGAGAGCTTTATGTGGCGTGTTGTCCCTGGTTCAGGCTGATGGTAAAATAAAATTTCATTACGCACCGAGTGCTGCAACCAATCGTCTAAACTGTGATCCACAGTTTCCCCAACTAGTGGACAATAAATAATTATATTCCTCTCTGTCTTTACTAGGCACTATACTTCATAACAAACTTCAATTATGACAAACGTTTCTTCACAAATATATCCTATCGATAGGATTGGTTCCTTTTCCTTTAAAACATTACTTATATTAATATTTATCTATGTAAAACTTTTTTTTATTACTTCTTGCCTCTCTCTCTTAGATTACTATACAGACACGTTATCAATGCTAATAATACGAAATATTTTGTTCACTCAATCATGCGTCCCTATTTTTTCTTAAAGTATTGGAAATACTTAAATTTAAGTTCTAACGGTTTCTAATTCATAATTTCCTTTGCTATTTCGTTTAGGTGGAAACCTCTTTGTTTTTCTACAAAATAAACAAACTTCCTGCCAAAAGGTTCGTCTATATTTGTCAATATGGTGAAATGATTATTCTTTTTGTCCCCACAGTGTTTGTTCCCAGGTTGTATTTGGTACTCTACAGATGGAAGAAGACGGAGTACACAGCTGTATACCAATCAGGCTACTAATGGTGAGACATAGATATAGGAATCAGGCGCTGGACCGCAAAACCTGCCAGGAGCAGATGTGAACTCGGACCATAATATGTTGATCATGATATACAGTCTGAAAGGGGAAAAACAATTTCAGAATAAGAAAAAATAGAACAGCAGGAGTTGCTTCAGAGTTCAAAGAAGATATCAAGAGTAAATTAATAGAAAAAAGGAGAAAGAAAAATATATAAGAGAAATGGGCATTCTTGAAGGACAAAATGACTAGAGCACCCGACGAAAAAGTAGGAAGAAGAGTTCAGACCAATGGGAAAGCATGGATAACAAGAAATAATAAGAATGGTTAATGAAAGGCGTACATTAAAAAAGGCGTCAGATGAAAATGGTAAAGAGCAATACAAACGATTGAAGAATGAGATAAAAAGGAAGTACAAAGCATCCAAACAGGTTTGGCTCCGAGAGAAATGCAAAGCTGTTGAGCATATAATGGTAAAAGATAAAATAAACGTAGTTTATAGAAAAATTAAACATACATTCGGAGAGAGGATAAATGTAATAAGAACATGAGGAGAGCGGATGGGAACCCAATTCTGGATGAAGAAACGGCAGAAATATGGAAGGAATAACTAATTGTATCACGGTAAAAATCTAGATCAGTCTGAAATAGCAGAATAAGAGGATGTGAATGATGAAAGGTTGAGACAGAAAGTTTTAAGGTCGGAGCTTGATATCGCACTGACTGATCTGAGCAATTCTAAAGCGCCAGGAATTGATAATATTCCAGCAAAGTTGATAAGATCATCGGGGGATAATAAATATAATAGCTGTTCAGAATAGTTTGCGTAATCTACGAAACAGGAAGAATCCCAGAAGATTTTATTAAAAATATAATTGTCCCTATACCGGAGAAGGCTGGGGCTGATAGAAGCGAACAGAACAGGATAATTAGTTTAGTATCTCATGAATGCAACGTCATGGAACGTCACGTCAAGTAGAATGCGAGTTAGGTAGTTATGAGAAAATGAAAAGGCTTGCGCAATATCGGTAAGCATGGAGGGTAGCATACCACAAGAACAATATGGATAAAAATTGTAGTTTATCCCCCACTGTGTTGGGTCCGATTGTATTTTGTTTGTATTAAAAAATTGACAAAAATAATTGAAGATTACTCCAATCAAAGAAAGGAAATGAAACCTGGACAGATACTTATTAAGTGGGCGGTTCCGGATTCGACTCTAGGCTCCGGCTAACATTTTTACTTGTTGTCTCCTACAAATAAGATTATTTCTTTAGGACCAAGAATATATTTAATTAGAAGGTGACCGGAAAAATAGATTATGAGAATTCAAACCTCCCTACGGATATTACTTTAATATAGGAGCATATATGCCCGATTTTCTGTGGTGTCGTGTGGCGACACTTCCTCACAACACGTGCCCCAGGCTGGACCACCATTACATGTTGTTTGGAAACATCCTCTGCTACTGAGTATCACAATACTGAAGTGTTGAAATTTGAATTACCTGAATTCCGTATTATTATATGTAGCAACTGGACTAAGTAACCTGTCCATTATGACATATTGATACATAACCTCTAGAGAAGAAGGCTGGGCCTGATAGACGCGAACAGCAGAGAATAATTAGTATTGTATCCCATGCATGCAAAATATTAACGAAAATAGTATATAGGAGAATGGAACGTCAAATATAATGCGAGTTACTTGAAGATCAGTTTGGTTTTAGGACGAATATAGGGACAAGAGAAGCTATATTGACTTTGCAATTAATTTTAGAAGACAGGACACGAAAAAAACCAGCCTACGTTCCTTTGTAGATGTAGAAAAAGTGTTTGATAATGTGAACTGGAACACACAATTAAGGATTTTGAAGAGCACTGGAATAAAATATCTACTGAAGACAGACAGCAGTAATTAGAATAGAAGACCAAGAAAAGAAAGAAAAAACAAGACAGTAGTAAGACAAGGATGCAGTCTATCGCCCATGCTGTTTAACTTATATATAAAACAGGCGATGAAGAAAGTGAAAACGGAATATAGAAACGGAATCATACTGCAAGGAAAAGAAATAAAAACCTTACGCTTTGCCGAAGATATTGCAGTATGAAGGGAATCAGAAGAAGACTTGGAAATCATAATAAATGTCACGAACGTAGTCCTGAACAAAGAGTTCAATATGAGGATTAATAGAGAGAAAACCAAGGTAATGGAGTGTAGTATGGGAAATGTTGGAATAACACTGGGTGTTAGATTGTGAAGGGATATTTTGACGGAAGTTAAGGAATTCTGTTACTTGGGAAGCGTAATAACTACTAATGTTAGACGTATAGTAGACATAGTAGGATAGAACAGGCAAGGAAGGTTTTCGCAAAAAAAGAAGGATTTACTTACGGGTAATGAGTGTAAATATTAGGAAATCGTTGCTAAAATGTTCGTATCGAGCGTGGCGTTATATGGGTGCGAAATGTGGACGATAGGAGTTGGGGAGAGGAAAAGAATAGGATCTTTCGAAATGTGGTGCTATAGGCGAATGCTGAAAATGGGTGGATAGATCACAAACGATGAAGGTATAAACAGAATAGGGGAAAAGCGAACAATATGGAGGACTTTGACTAAGACAAGGGATAGATTAATAGGCTACGATTTAAGTCACGATTGTCTTGTAAAATTAGCATTAGAGGGGAAGTGTCTGAGGTAAGAACAGAAGAGGATGGCGAAGGATAGAATACGCTAAGCAGATTAGGGAGGATGTTGGTTATGATAGATATGAGGAAATGAAATGCGCAAGATAGGTTAGCATGGAGGGTTGCATCAGTCTTTGGACTGAATACCGCAACAACAACAACACATGATCAAGTCATTTCGACTCTACAAATAATACCTGAACGAAGGCGATGATGAAACATAGTGAAGATTACAACTTCCATAACGAGCGTCAAAGCGGTTGATTTCTAATCTTTTCATCTATGACAGTCTTAATACGTCGTGAATTACATCACGTAAGTATGATTCGTAACAGTACATTACCGTTTTGATAAGTGTTGTTTTATAGTACCTACTTATTATTTTACTCATTAAAGTCTCTTCCCTAGACGGTATTGTTAAGAGACGTAAAAGTAGGACATTCCAATTGGAATTTTGTGTTGGAGGTAAGATTCTAATGAGAAAGAAAGAAAACGGTTAGTAGACAGCCGTTAAAATTTTTCCATATTTAAGCCTTTCCAAAAGACTCTTTAAGCAGCTAAGACAAGTTGTGAGGCTGCTGCAGCTACGACTGTAATTACATTACAATTATGCACTTAATTGCTTATTTTGTTATTATTCCATTTTCTTTCATTTTCGTGTGATAATTTGTGGGGCTGCTGCTGTTTTTAATTAAATTCCAGGTCTTTCGCTCTATATTTATGGCATAGAAAGTTCTTTCTGTCCCCAGTGTAATTGTTGCTACGAGGTGAATTTAAATAATGGCTCTTCAAGAGTTAAATTGTTTTTATTCATTGTGTGTCAGGGATCTCTGCAACTGCGACTAACGCGGACGGTTAAATCTTTATGCATTCTTCGGGAAAGTCTCAAAGGCGTTAAAGGAAAGGGGGAATTTGTCGTCCTCGTAATTGCTGACTTCAAACGACCACGTTCGCACTTATCGTTTACCTCAAAGGTGAAGAGTGCGAACTAATATTACGTGCTTGATCTGTTGTGCAAGCTGCAAACAGAAATAAATAACAAACGATAATTTGTTCGTCTGCAGAACGACACGAGCGCAGCTAATTCAATCGAAGCTTACTCAGAAGTAAAGATTACAGTATGAGGGCCGTTTAGAAATTCCTTGGCCTCAGACATGAAGTGTTCTGCTTCAAGTCGATGATATTATATAATATTTACTTCATTATTTTTTTTATTAAAGTTAGCGAAATTAACATTCGTTTTTTCACAAGTGGTTGTGGTATTCAATTCGAAGGCTGAACAAGCCTTTACATTTAGGCATAACTATAACAACCCACATCTTCCCTTATCTACTTAGTGTATTCCATCCTTGCCTCCTTTTTCTTGTTCTTAACCCACACCCTTTCCTCTAATAATAATTTTACAAAACACTCCTGTCTTAAAATTAATTTATCCCTTCTCTTAGTCAACGTCCTCCATATTTTTTGCTCTGCTTAGAACTCCTCTATTAGTCATTCTATCCACCCATCTGATTTTCAGCATTCTCATATAGTACAACATTTCAAAGGCTTCTAATTCTTTTCCTTTATGCAACTCCTATCGTCCACGTTTCGCACCCATATAACGCCACGCTCCATACGAACATTATTAATAATGATTTCCTAATATTTAGACTTATATTACCCGTAAGTAATTTCCTCTTTTTTGCACTACACTTCCACCATTCCTGCTTTCCCAACGAGCGGAATTCCTTAACTTCCTTCTTAATATCCTTTCACAATCTAACACCCTTTGTTATTTCGCTTTATCCCATAGTAAAGTCAGTACATTACCTTGGTTTCCCCTCTATTAATCCTCATATTGAATTTCTCCAGGACCACGCTCACCCATTTATTATGGTTTCCAAGTCTTCTTCTGACTCCTCTAATCCTACAATACCACTGTCAAGGTGTAGGTTTTTTTATTTCCTTCCCTTACAGTAGTATTCCTTTTCCATATTCCGTTTTAATTTCCTTAATCGCCCGTTCTATATATAAGTTAAACAGCTTTGGCGACTGACTGCGTCACTATCTTATTCCTTTCTTGATTTCTGTAGAGGTTAACGATAAGTGTCTTTTTCGATATTTTATTCCTGTGCTCTGCGATATTCTTAATATTGTGTTCCAGCTCACATTATCAAAGCCTTTATCAAAATCTACAAATGCTATTTGCAAAGGCCTGTTTTTCTCATCCTATCGTCCAAAATTCGACGCAATGTCAATATTGTTTCCTAAAACCCAAACTGATTTTACAAGTTAGAAACACCCAATACTATTTGACGTGAAACAAAAATTTACCATCACTTCATAGATTAGAGACAAACCCTATTACGAGTGGCCACGAAACTCACATAAATCAACACCACAGAGAATAATCTGTATAATAAAATAGTCTTTACGGGTGTTTGTGTATCTGCATGTTTATAATTATGCTCCGAATACGGATATAAATGAGTGGACCAATTTGGTACACGTGTTCTTCGAGACTCGGAAATCAGCACTGCTGCGGTATACAAGGCTCCACCATCGAGGACAATATCTTCAAACATCGTCAAGCGAAAATATGCGTGGTGTATGATATATATCCCGTATATATATGAAAAATATCTCAGATTGATGACTGCCATGTTTTTTTTTAATTCAACCAGAAACACGCAAAGAAGTGTTTGCATTCTGATACACACGGAGTTTCTGAGGTGGGATGAGAAACGGATTGCATCATCACGGTTCATAAATTGAACCAACACTCAAAATTTTGACCCGGTATAAATAAAAGCTTTAAAGGTTCAAAAATTATTTATAAAGAGTTGTAAATCTCTGTTAATGAATGGAGCGTATTATTCACTCAAAGAGTTCGTAGAAAGAAACAGTTTGCTGGTGTCAAATTCTCCTATTATTTTAGAACTATACTCTACTAGAATTTAGCTGCTGACTTATTTTCTTTTTCCTGTTCGACGGGAACCTACGCACAATCTTGAAGATTGAATTTTATCTTTCCTCTCTTTGTCATTCAATTCTTAGTTGTAAAATTTTGTATATTTCTTGTAATATTATACTTGACGTATCCTATTTCCTCAACCGAGGAAATATCAAGTACATGAAGCAATGTGCTAATAATGATATGAATAATTATGAATCACAGCACGCTTTTAGGTATAGACATAATACTATTTGTAACCTTATGGGGTTATTAGGTGTACTGATAAAAGGTATGTAAGGATAGTAAACATGAATGTTTTAAATTTTTGAAACAAAATGCAGGTCATTTGGAAAGTATGAATAATTGATCATAAGAAGATGAAAAATGGTTTTTGTATGCAACAGAGAAGTTTTAGTGAAGGATAAATAAAGAAGTAAATACAAAAACTGTGTGAATTTGGAAATAGAAAAAATACAAAGAAAAACGGAAAAGAATAGGGGAATCGGGTAATAGAAAGTAATACAGGAAAGAAGAATAATAATAATATTGTCGCAGTATATTGAATATACATATTATGATATTCATGAATACTATTTGAAAACGTTTAGTCACTCAAGATTTGGGACTACATTTTTTATTATTGGCTATTATTTTAGTTTTATTTATAATAATAAGTCAAATTAATTCAACTACTTTATTTATAATGAATATGAACGTTACACATGTTATACTACTTTTTTTGGAAGTCCGCTATTATCTTTAAAAATATTTTCTAGACACAACTGCAGAGTTCCCTAAACAAAGGAGGTGGAACTTTTATTGGTATATAGATTTTAATGAAGCTCTGAATTTTGACGGTCAAACTATATAGCTGAATATTTTATTTCTAAAAATTTAATCAGTCGAATACACATTCTCTTAGTAAGTAAAACGTGTCATTTGAAGAACGATGTTGTACCTGAAATTATAATTATTAACGACATTATGACGTAATTATGATTATTTAAACCGGAACCGTAATTGATGTCTTAAATTATAAACTCTAATAAATGAGTTTTTTATCATTCATGTATTTGCTGATTTTCACAAACATGTGTAGAGGGGTTCTCAATCCGGTTGATAATGTTTCTAGTTTCTCATAAACAAGTTATGTAAATTATGAAAAGCTGTTGGCTGCAATCTTCTCTAACTGGCCGCATTTTGTAACTCGAATACTTCCCTCGTAGTAATAATTCAGCCATTATTTTAGAGCACTGTTGGTCCTGTTACACTTTGCTTTCTTTTGACAGTTCCTCTTGAACCTGTCGACTCGTGCCAGGTGTAGAGTCGCAAATAAAATTAATTTACACCTTTCTGAAACATGATCTGCTTATGAAGCTTTATGATTGCCAATTTCAGAGGGAAACTCAATACCCACTACTGCTTGGAATAACTGTGCCCGTAACGTCTTCTCTTTTTTGCATATAGAATTATTTTCATATTTCAACTTACCCCTTGCTCAGAACCATTCTTAAATTACACCAAAGGTTTTATTGGTTAAATTAGAAACTTGTTTTGTTACTTGAATTTCAATACGATTTTTTAAATTTTAAACTACCTGTTCCCGTGATTTCGTTCGCGCAGAAATAGTTCCTTATATTTTGTTCTAAAAACAAAACAACAGGGACTGAAACTTGATAAAGTTGAATTCATTGAATATATTATAAGTACGGTAGCATTTATTTATGATCACTTCAGGGCAAACCTTATAACTCGCAGTTGGTTTGGAAAAGTTCCCGCTGTCACACGTTTCGGAGCCAATTTGATACAAACTTCCACACAGAGAGAAACTTCAATTAAATATATTGAGATAAACTATTATTATATTATTTGATTTTAAAATGAGCAATTACTAAAGGTTAAAATTTACCTGACACGACAAATAAAACCAATTTATGCATACATCATATCGACGATCCAAAGAAGTTTATTATTTCTCTAGGAGTTAGC
Source organism: Eucriotettix oculatus (assembly GCA_034510155.1). Lineage (NCBI taxonomy): Eukaryota > Metazoa > Arthropoda > Insecta > Orthoptera > Tetrigidae > Eucriotettix > Eucriotettix oculatus. The sequence goes on along the minus strand of CM067376.1, from coordinate 41,451,299 downwards.
CTTATGCCAACAATAGTTTAATTACGGCACGAATCCTGCAGCTAAAATTACGCTTACAACACAGTACGTGGGATGAATGGTGTCGGAAGGCCAATAGGACTTATAACTCGCACTTGGTTTTCCCGCAGCCTTTCGCACGACAATTTAATGGGTTTATAAATAATTGCATTAATATCTTATGAACTATTTAAGATATAGAAATGAAACATACAGGAAAATTTAAGTTAATATTCCTGTTTAAATCCTTGAAATTTTCGTTGTAATCTGTTAAGCTGATTCGGAGCATAGATCAAGAGTAAAGGCAACCAGCTTCTAATTTTTCGAGTCTTTGATGCGCGTATAAGGAGAAACATTCCCACAGAATTAATGTGTATATATATATATATATATATCTTCTGCAATTATCGAAATGTAATATGCACGAATATTTACGTAAAATGTCCTGATTTTAATCCCTCAAATTTTCATTAAAATACGTTGAGCCGTTTCGGAGACTATTCGAGACAAACATATAGGGAGACAGTCAGACAGACACTAAATTTATTTATTGCTATAGACTAGCTGGGTGCCCGGCGATACCCGGGAATTCATTTATATCATCTTACAACGCTATTTAAAACGCCAGCAATCTGTTTCTCACAAATGTGATTAAACCATCAGCCAGAACGTCACATTATTAAAATTTACGTTTCCACGCACTCTACCTTATGACATCATAACCAGTAGATTTCTTGACTATAATAGGTCATGGTACTGACCCATTACAGTCAAGAAATCCACTGATACCTAATAAGCATACACAGAAAAATATAGAAACCGTGAATTATATTAAAGGTGGAATAGACACTTGAACCATTTCTTTGGGCCGATCATCGTGTGTAGATACATACGTATATCTACAGAATTGGGCGTGCGCGGTCTTTATATAACGTGCCTTAATCATCTGCTCTGTAACTTATAAAGCATTTTACATATTTATGACTAATTAAAAGTATCTTTACTTAAATAAAAAGTTATTTACAAGTGTTCGTCACATTTAAAAGTTCAGAAGCTTTTGACTCTTTTGGATATATTTATTTGTAATTAAATTTCATTACACATCTGATCACCAATTAAACTTACTGCGACTTATAATTTTTTTTTATAATTTCTACTCAATATATATTTTTTTCAGAACACGTGCTCGTCGTTAGTTATTTTCACTTGGCCGTAAGGCTATAATTACACAATATAATTAGTGTATGAACGAATGTTGATGGTCCCACAATCTTAAACCTTCCATTGCTTAGACTCAGACATTCCTGTGTGAACACTACCATTTAGAATGGTGTTTGAATATTATAAATATATGTGTATTCATTTTATAATTTAAAAAAAAATTGATTTTATTTAAAGTATCGCCAAAAATATTTCCAACCACACCTATGTCAGTGCTTTTATTAATTGAAACGTTTTATAATCGGTACATATACTTTCTAATAAGATTCATTTACACTTATGTTGTTTTCTACGCAAAAGTTTTACGTCTTCACATTTCGCACAATGATTAAGATGAACTGACAGTGTTCTGATTGTTTTCTCTGATGCCTTTAAATTATTTTTATGCTGGTATAACGGGATTTTTTGTATTTATTGATGTTTCCCCTCTATATACTGCATTTTAGTAATTAAATTCTATTTTTTACGCATCATTTTTACAATGTTCTTTACTAATTTAATCTTTCATATTATTTAATATTATCGATTAAATAGACATTTAACAATGAAAGTGAATTTGATTAAGATCTTGAGTTATTGCGGTAATTATAATGAAATTCAGCTCTCACAAAGGTAAATATTCAAAAGTTGTTTAATCTCACGATGACAATAAAATATTGTAGAGGGGACCGAGGAACCCCGGACACCCAGCTGGTAAATTATATAAATCTTACGTAATACACGGATAATTTTTTTACGATTTCCGGTAAAAGTTAAGAATTTGCGTATCTGGGTTACAGGATACCATTAAAATGAAAGGGAGAAAAAGCCATTAAATGAACTAATGCTAAGGGAAAAATAAACAGGTGAATAAATTTTATGTCTTATAATGCATGTGCTGTTTAACCATGGTATAAAATATCTTGAGGTTAGTATCCACCGGCATCTACAACTAATAAATGTGAAGAA